>VYZW01062281.1:875-37652 GCA_013401315.1 Balaeniceps rex
AACTCTGGAGGGCTCTGCCGGCTTTTCCAGTGGCTCTGAAATCCCAAATCCCTGCAGTGTCATGCTGAGCTGGGGCTCACGCAGTTGATGGTCTTTTTGTTCCTTCCTCAGCTAAGGATTGCCCTTGCATATTCATCCTGCACAGCACTCGGACTCTCTTCCATTTTGACAACTGCCTGGGGACATACGCTGTGCAAGAGGCCTCCATGTTCAAAAACTTGCCAGGGGTGGACTCTGGCTGTAGTTTGCTGTGGTAGCCTTTCTTCTGTCCTGAAGCTGTAACACTCCGGTCCATGTCTGATGAGGTGCATTGGGATGTAGATCTAGAAAAGGAACTTTTACACATGTATTTTTATGGCAGCTGAATGCTCTGTCTTGCATGTAAGTGCGAGGATTCACAAGGGTGAAGGATACACAGTGCTACAGACCCCAGAAGTAACCCTTTTTTTGTTGTCAAATTGAGCTTGCTTTTTCCTTCAAAAAATTGAGGTAAAAGGAATTATAAAAGAAGCCATGCAAGAAAATGAAATGCTGCTATCATGAGGCTATCACTAGTTTCTGCTAACAGCTGTGTGTATTTCTACTGCTGTTACTCTGCCCCAGCACATTGCACATGCTCTTTGTCTTACTGGTTGCAGAAGGCATTTCTGTGACATCCAGCATTCATCACATCTACATCATACCATGTGCAGTCAAAAGCTGCATGTAACAAGAAGCTGGGCAAGGAATTTGGACTCTGAAAGCCAGGATTATGTTTATACCTAGTGAGAGATTTGTGCTGCGTTCATGGACAAGCCTTTTCATTTCTTCATTTGTAAAGTGGATGTAGCTGTGGGTGACGTAAGCCACTGACTTGGCTGATATTTTCAGAACACTAACGACCTTCACTGACCTGTGCAGCAGGAAGAAAAGAGAAACAAGTAGGTGCATTATTGTTAATGCACAGTAGGGAGTCAGTTATTGTAAGTTACAATGCCTAAGTGTTCAGAGGAAATTGTTCAGACATTAGAAAATATTTTTAAAAGGGATAATATTAAAATGGATCCTTCCTTATCTGTTGTTTGAGACTTTCTAAGTGGCAAATAGGAAAGTTCAGGGAGGGAGCTAGGCAGGAGAAAACAAGATGCACTTAAAATATTCAGTTGCAGTGTAAGTTGGAGTGACCACAGAGGTGACCATTGTATCCTCGTAAATGGAGGCTAAATCTTACACCTTTAGAGGAAATAATAGAATGATTTTGCTGACAAGCTGGTGCTTCTTCTTGAACTTCATTCCCTTTTTGTCTTTTAAGTCTTTATAAACCAGCTGATCTGGAAGAAACTGTATGAATGCAGGCACTGCTTCCCCAAGCACATGTGCACACATGCACACCCACCCACACCCTAGCTCAGATCCAGATCCCTGGAGCTCATCTATATTCTCAGCTTAAAAATAACAGAATATAAGCAGCAGCATGAACATTGTCTTTAGAAGCATAGTGGTTTCTATGGCTTTCATGAAGGACCATTCCCATCCCTTGCCCCTGGAACCCTTTGCCAAAAAGGAGCGCTCCAGGTGTTTTACAGTCTTTTCTGGAAGCTGAGGGTGTCGGTGGAACAGCACTCCAGCTCTCTGTGTGGTCCCAGCAGTGGCACTGCTCATCATCAGCAGCCTCTCTGTATCTGTTCCTTTTACCAGAGTTCATCCAAATGATGATTCAGTTAATCATTACACAACTCCGTCTTTGCTAGGAGCCCGCTGATAGAAAGCACTGTATGTGCCCCCGGGGGGGGTGTCCACTGGGATCCTTAAACAAGAATGGAAGGAAACTAAGGAAAATCAATAGGATCACTGAAGGTGATGTATTTCTGGTGTGTGCATGCCTGGTTTTTAAATCTAACTGTATACACATATATTAAATAATCATGACATTACATTTTGCAATTTTATGTAGAGAAAATTCTTGGAATTTAGTCTTTAGCATTATCAATTCCTGTTTTCAGTCACACAATCTCTCACCAGATGCTTCACTGAGGTTTTGTTCAGACCTACCAAGCCCTGGTGTAGCACCAAGCACGGGCAGAGCACTCCCCAGCCTCCTGCACCTTCACAAGCCCCACTTGTCTCACCTTTGTTCAGGTATCAGAAATGACACAGCCCACCCTCCTTGCTTGACCTTGTTTGTTGTCTTTTCTGGCAAATGTTTATTTTCAGTAGGGCAGTGGCAGAAAAGGGTTTTTGGTTGTGTTGTTAATTTTTTAGTTACAGTGCTTCTGAGCTGATTTGGAAAAATGTTCTCTTCCTCACTTGGCCCCACTCCAGCTGCCTGTCTCATGAATAGATGATCTATTGAGAGAAGTGTCTTATCAGATTTTCTCTACATCCACACTCTCCCTTTTCAAAACTCATCTGTTTTGTGACTCTATCCATCTGGATTGTTTGATTGAAAACTTAGTTTCAGTAGGGTAATTTGGTAATTGAAGTTTCGCATTAGTGGGAATGACTCATGCCAGAATACTCACAGAAACACCGGTCTACTGTAAGATCGCAGATAAAATGCATCATGCTCCCATTGCATGTATCTGAAAGTGATAAAGAAAAAAAAAATCAGTTAGAGGCCGTGCAGAACATTAAATAAGGATACCCAGTGTTATAACAGTTGTGGGTCATTTCTAAATACAAGGGAGTGGGAAGTTTGTATAGAAAATCCTCCTGTCTGTACGCAGTTTTGTATGTTAGCTGCTTGTCTGTGCGCACGGTGCATCCCTGTGTCTGCATCTGTGTTTCTGTTCAGTTTGCTGACAGTTATTCTTTGCCCACAGTAGTGAGGGGAGTCCGGTACTGCTCTTTATGTTTTTTACACTTTATTTCTTTGAATTTGTTTTTAAATTTCCACTCACACCTTTCAAGAAGGAGTAGCAAATTGTTCTATAAAACAAACATGACAGAATAAAATCATTAGTTATACACAGGTAAAGATGTTTTTTTCAAAGAGATGGTAAGTAAAGTTTTTTTGACAATACCTACATGACCAAGAAGGGTAAATTCCACTTTCAAAATTGACATGATATTTGGGACATTTTTCCAATTGAGTGCCAGTGGAAAGGCATTGAGGTATTTCAGAAGATGTGATCCAGAGCCCTGAGCTGTCTCTTCTGCAATGGAAATGCTCTTTATGACTTTGGTTGCAGATTGCAGAGATGTTGCAAGTGAAGCTGCACTTCCTTCATAAACTTACATTGTCCTGACGCATTTTGTTTGCATTTTTTTAAAAGGCTGGGATGCCGTCATGGATTGGAAAGATGTCTTATCAGGAGGAGAAAAACAAAGGATGGGCATGGCTCGGATGTTTTACCATAAGTAAGCATTTTGATTTGTTCTTTAAGTAGCATCTGAAAATGAGGAAGAGTTTTGCAGGTTTGCTCTAATAGTTTGAGGAGTAGTAGACTATAATCTCCATGCAATATGCAATACTGCTAGATGGTTGCATAGAACCACAGACCTTGTCGTTTATTGATACAGGCTCTGCTTTTAGTTTGGGCAATGCTTCTTACTTAAGCTTTGCTTTTGGCAACATAGCATTACATTTTCCAGACGTTTCTTTCTTTAACATCTCAGGCACAAACATCTTCCCTGCATCTGTCCTACAAATATTGCAGAAGTCCAATGGACTGTTGCAGAGGCTGTGGGAGTTTGAAAGCCAAGCTCCAAAACTTTTTGGTTTTGGAGACTGCAAGCACACAAAGGCAGCCCAGTCCATACATATCAGTGGATTGAAAGTTTCTGAGTTGGCTGTAGCTACTGCATGACTTGATGACAAGACAGAATAATACTAGGTCAAACTAGAACATAGATGTTAGATCACTGTGTACTCAGATGGATCAGGAAATAAAACCCATTTTTCCTGGAACCTGGCTCTGCACCTGAATAATGGAATGGAAACTTTATGTTGTTGCTAGCCAGCTTCCAGCTGTACATGAGACAGCTGTCTGGCAAAAATAGCTCTCTCCTTTCTGTTGTTCTTTCAATTAAACATCATACATGGGAATACTGTCCAAAGCATAGAAGAGTAATGTTCTTTATCTGCTTTTGAAAGGCCGAAATATGCATTGCTGGACGAATGCACAAGTGCTGTAAGCATTGATGTTGAAGGAAAGATATTCCAAGCTGCAAAAGCTGCTGGGATATCCCTGCTTTCTATAACACACAGACCTTCTCTTTGGTAAGTATGTTCAGGGATTTGTCATGGTCCTTGCTTTTAGCTTTCTGACAGGCAGTGGATTGGCCTTTATTCTTCATACTAGGGCAGTTGTTTAATCAATATCTGCTGCACTTTCTAAGATAACTTGTCTACAAGTGATGTAAATGCATTTAGCATTGATTTTTTTTCATTCTTTGACATGTATTTATTCCTCCCTCTTATTTTTTTCAAATGTGTTTCAGTTATTAACTATTAATAGCAGCATGCAGGTATCTAAGAGGCAATTAATTAGTCCACCACACCACAGCCACAACAGATATCACCATATTATTCTGTAAGAGTGACAAGATACATCAGCTGTCCTGGGGAGGTTTACCAGTGCAGGGAGAAGATGGGAAACGTGGCAAGTGGTTAAACTACTCTTTGTTCTTCTATAGGAGTAATACATCTGGTGGTTTAACTTCAGTTGTGACCTCTATCTACAGGGTTTGTGAGCCTTCAAAATCTGATTGTCTATTAAAAAAAGAAATAGTGGAATTCTGAGAAACATCATTCTAGTGAGGGACTACTAAGTATGGAATAGTCCCTCAAAGGAAATAAATGTAGTTACTGAATACATAAAACAACCAAATACTTTAAAGGGCAAAAGGAGATCAAGAAGGTGTAAGCTAACATCAGCAGAGACTATTTATTCTGAACTCCTTGATCTCTCTACTGTCAGATCGTTTGCTTTTTTAAAACTGATGACAAAAAAATCTGTTACCAGTCTGTTGCCTCAAAGGAAAGAAATTGTATCAGCGTCTGCTTCTCTGAAAAAGAATGGTTCCCCCAGCATTCCTCCTTCCTCAGATGGTGACAGTGGAAATGGCTTTTGTTGGATCAGGACCTAAATGTTAAGAAAAAATGGGTATTCTGACAAGAAAAAGATGTCACATTGACATTTGTTTTTAAAATAATTTAAATTACACTTAAAAAGAAAAGTAATATTTAAATTTTTTGAAGTTTGGCATTATCTTAAAACCACTGCTCAAGAAAACAGGTATTTGAGAGCATCTCACCTATAAATAATGATGATGCAGAGGGAAGTTATGCGAAAGAACTTGTGAGAAAGCTCTTTTGAGTTCAGTTTCCTACTGACATTTCTTGTTTCCTAGTACTAGTGCTATTCAGGAAAGTTTGGGATTGTTCTTGTAACTTCCACAGTATTACTGAAATTATCAGAAATCTGGTGATTTGTGGGGTTCTGGAGAAGTAAGCAGAAGTACTGGGTATTTAGAAATAGGCATCAAACTTAGGTTAGCATTTAACTTAGGTATGCTTCCACAGGGACTGCACTGCATAGACAAAACCTGGGTTCACATGCTGTTTTCTCTTCCTCAAGATTATACCAGGAAATATTTGCTCTTTTAATCAAAATATTGACTACTTTGCTAGACCACAAACACTGGATGTCTCAATCAGCTATCTCAGCTTCCTGTTTTTTGGGGTTTTGGTGGGGGAAAAATAGAGGGATAGGTTAAGCATTCGGTGTCACAAAGAATAATATGCAAGAGTGGTGAATATAAGCCTGGAGTTGAATCTCTTTTGAGTCCCATGTCATAAGCTATTGAGTTTATTAAACTGTCACATTCCCTGGATGGGATTTATAATCACTGTTTTATGATGCATCTCATCTTCTATAATTTATAGTGATAAATTACACAGTCATACCAGCAGCTCTGAGGGAACTCTCTGCCCTTCCTCTTGCACCTCCTGATAAATGTCTTGTCAGGTCTTGACAAACTCCACATGTACACCTTTGAATATTTTCGGTGCACACACCCTGATACTCACTGAAAGATCTGTGACTCCTACACAGACTTTTTTATTTTGGCCCCTTGCAAACTGAACCATGTTTTAGGCCTGAAGGTTTCTTTAGCCAACCTTATAAGATGCAGGGGAACAAACTGAGGTGTAATTTGAACAAACTAGAGTTTTATCAGTAGCATCAGGTATACCCTGCCTGTCTGAATGTATTTTCTGCTAAAGATGTAAAATGTCTCTCAGAAAGCGAGGTAAATAAAATAAACTGGGACTAGCATTTCTGGGGGAGAAGGGAGCCTTGTCTGCTGCTGCTGTTCAAGCTCTGGAGAAAAAGGAGTCTGGTGGAGTTGCAGTGAAGGCAACTGTAGCCACAGACGTTTCTAAGAGGGAGGCCGCCACCTTGGCTAGGGACAGCAGATGGTGAGGGGACCCTCCACAGCCCTGCTGTCCACTCCGGCCAGCATCACTGCAGGTGAGGGCCTCGGCGAGCCTGGCCATGCGGGCTGCTGGAGGCAATGGCTGCCCCAGCTGGGGAGCCCACACTGGTGCCGATGGCTTACAGCTCGCACCTCACTGCTGAATTTCACTAGACGGCCTAGGGAGGTCCTGGTGACAGGCTTTGAAATACCCAAATCCCTTTCAAAAGAGTGTCCTGGGATTATGAGTCACTGAAAAAAAGTCTTACCCAGTGATCCAAAACTGGACAGCTCTCAACTTCCTGAGAGGCACCATTGAAAAGAGACACAGACGTCCAAGTTTGCCTGCAAAAATGAACCATGTGTTCCCTGAGCCATTACTAATGTTTTAATTTCTGCTGCAGGAAGTACCACACTCACTTGCTGCAGTTTGATGGACAAGGCAGCTGGCGTTTCGAGCAGTTGGACACCGCTATCCGTTTATCACTGAGTGAGGAAAAACAGAGACTGGAATCCCAACTTGCAGGAATTCCTAAAATGCAGCAGAGACTGAATGAACTGTGTAAAATCTTGGGAGAAGACTCAGTGCTTAAAACAATGGACAAAGAGGAATAAATAATTTATGTTTTATGTTTTTAAAAGTATTTTTTTAGTTAAAAGCATTACAAATTCAGCCATTATCCTTTGCATGCATTGTGATAGAGGCTTAGAGCATAGAAAAACACAGCCAGCAGAAAATAATGCTCTGAATGCTATGTAAGACTTTAGCATTTTAGTATTAAGGAAGAAAGTGGTTGAACTGTGAAAAGAAAATAAGCAGGTGCACAGAGTATAAGATTAGCCATTGCAGCTTATGTTAATTCCTAGTGAAAGCCCGATTCACTGCAAAAAACTACCAACACGCTTAGGTTTTGTAGGTGAATTTTTGCCTGAGACTTGGCCTGCAGAATGTGCTCTTGTACCAGGTCACTGTGTGCGTATGATATGCCTGGTACGCAGAGCAAACCTGGCATGAAACTCAGGCATGGAGCACGGCAGAGGCAGCATCTGGGTGAGTATGCAGATGCATGCAAAAATCTCATTTGGGTATAAGAAACATTCTTTCAGCCCATGTAAAACCGAACTCCTGTGCTACTACTGAATCTCATATGCACCTTTACCTGCATTTCCATAGGAAATAATGTAATAGGCTGACCAGAAGACAACTGTCTGAGCAACCTGCTGCCCTCACAACAGAGAAGCAGGGATAGAGCTAACTGTGTAATATACTTGTGCTGTGCTTTATGCTATTATGCATAGCTTCAGAGGCTCTTTGCCCTTCATGATACATCATTTCGTTTGGGGGATTATTTATGTCCCCTATTTAGTAACCTCTGGTGGGGGGGATGGAGCGCTGGGCCTGGCATCAAGTGACTTACTTTTCGCTTGACTAAGTCATTCATCTGCTCCACGGGTCTGATCCAGCCGGCGTCCGTCTCTGACCCAGTTCCTCCACTGGTAAAATCACAATGTAGACACTTGTTTGTTCCATGAGACACTTTGTGACGGGAAGGACTGTAGGAGAGGAAAATGTCAGTTTCTAACACTACGCTGAATTCTCAGGCATGGCTGTCCTGCCAATTAAAATGCTCAGCACTTATAAAGGTCTGTGAAAAGTTAGAGCATTTTGTAACCACTAATTAATATGCCTGCCATTTTTTTGTAGAGTGGCTGAACACTGCCTTCCCGATGAGCAAACGCACCAGTTAGCAGCTTTGCTTTCAGATGCGCTCACTGATTCATCAGAAGGAACCTGGTCCCGTCAGTCAGAAGGTGCTTTAAACAGAAACCCCTAGGACAGTGCTGGCTTGAGTGCCTGGCCAGAGGCAAAACCAGGTGAATTAGAAAAAAAGATGTGAGTGGATTTAAAAGCTCCTGATCTGCTCTCTCTGACTGCATGTGCACAGCAAATTTGCGGCTTGGGAGTGAAGATCAGGATGGGTAAGAGGCTTTGCAGATGAGTAAAAGAGCCTTAGCTGAGATGTAGCAATCCTGAAGTTTGTTGGTTCTTTTTTTTTCCTAGAAGAAGTGTGATTCCTTAGAAGATTTCTGTCTGGTGTGCTTAGTCTGAGAGGGGCAATGCATAAGGTGTTAAGAACTGTTAAGAGAGGAGAAATATTTTGGGGGTATTTGCTGAGCTGGGAACATTTGAGCACTCTGAAGTTAATATTAACTGTTTCCTTTTTCTGATGCGTCAAGAATAAGGGGAAGGTGAATTAACTCCATCTGCCAAATCCCAGTCCGGTGCACTAACCATTAGCCCATCTTCCTTCTCACTGTGCGCTCGTCTTGCTGCTTGGTATGGCGCTTGCACCAGAAAATGGAATAAGTCTGCTCCCTGTCCTGCCCCGCCAGAGTCTGCGGCTTGAATGTAACCCTGTAACTTGTGGCAACAATTTGCTGTGACAACAGTTTGTTCCTCTCGTTAGTTTTCTCTGTAGAGTACCCTGGGACATCTGACTGACACAGAAAGGAATGCTCTTGGGAACCTTTGAAAGGGATTAGAAATTAAGGTTCAAGATAAGACGTTGTGTCGTGAAGTGCAGACTGGAGGTCACTGCTGTGGCGGATGACATGTGCATGCATTTTAATTTGTAAGTGTCTCTGCTTGTCCCTCTCCCTGAAGGCTAGCTTTCCTCCTTCTCATCTTCAAAGAAAAATTTGGAACTGCTAAGGAAAAAAAGAAGTCAGCCAAGAATCTGTTCTCGGTGAGCGTAAATGAGATGACTGATGATTTTAAAGGCTTGCACATTTCTGAGTTATGTTTCTCTAAGATGGTGATGAACCAGGCATGCACCATATGCATGCCCTTGTCCCAGCTGCAGCGTATCCTTCTGCTAGCGCAAAGTAGCCACAAAGCCACCTTTCCACAAGCCTCTCCCAAGGCAGGAGCTGAGGTGGAGGAAGGGGCATTAGTGTTCCCCACCCCTCCGTTAAGCATTTTACCATGTGGCTGGGAGCTAAACCTGGGTTGTCCCGTCCCTGAACGAGGAGGACACTGAAAAGCGCTGAACACTTGGCCCAATTTGGCACAGCTCCAGGTGTGGCCCTGCATGCTCCCAGCCTCCCACCAAAGCTCTGCCATGGTGCTTGACTTGTTGGGAGCCATTATGGGCATGTGCAGCGCCTGAAATCTGCTGTACCACCTCACAGAGGTCACAGAAGGTGGCCATCCCTCACAGCACAACAGAAACACATCTTCTGAGGAAACTGTTTAGAAGAAGAAAGTCTTTTGCTGTTTTTTTAAATGAGATTATGCATAAAACATTCAAAAGATACATACATTACTGATGAAATCTTAATGAAAACTGAAATCGCACCAGGATCAATGTAATAGTGTTTTCCTTGAAGTTTGGTATCTATATCTTGTATCCAGTAATAGATTTAACCCTTCCCATTCAGTAGTATAGCGTAAAATGTCCTAGCATCTCACTCAGCTGTTTACATTCTTGTAGGCATGACAAGAACATTAGAGGCTGGTATGAGAAGAAACCCTTCTCTAAATAGGAACTTTCTGAGTAATACTGAAGGATTTTCTGTACCGGTGGCTCACTGTTTTTAAAGCTAGTTTTGTGGCTGGAAGAGGAGCTGCCCTGGAGATTTTCTCTGCAAACTTTCTGAGTTGTTCCAAGGGCTAATTGTGATGGGAGTCTCCGGTTCTGTTTCTGGAGAGTTTTACCTCTGGTGTAATACAGGGCATAAGCCAGCTCATTTTGTGCTGCTTTGGACCCAGCCGGGAAAGTACGAGCAGAGGTGCACGCTCCCTGCTCAGGGAATAGCTCAGGGAGACGCTGTTCTGGAGTCGAGGCACGGGGAGCCCGCGGCCCTTGCAGTGTGAGAGGGTCAGAGCAGGGCAGGATGCCTTGGTGGGATCCTTTTTTGTGGTGCAATGAGAGCTGCTCATCAATGTTCATTCCCTTTCTGGCGTTCAGGAGCTGTGACTCCCCGGGAGGCCAAGGAAGTGACTTCTTGGCCTTCCTTCTGCCTGTCATACCGAGCTGGAGCTAGCCAGATCCAGCTTGCTGTATCATGGCCTCTATGCATTCAGGGCTGGATACTGCAAAGTGCTCACTGCACCTAGCCATCCCCCAGGACTCAGGGCAGACTGGACTTGCCTGGGTCTACATCCTAGAGGAGTACAGGCGCTGAGCAAAATTCATACCAGTCTCAGGCATGGAGTAACTGTACAATAAAAATATGAATTATCCACATCAGTTTGTTCAGATAATGCTGGGATTTTTTGCAAGAATCTTCAGAATGGGAGGACACATTTTTTGTGCGTGGGATTTCAGTATTTTAACCTAGGAGGAGTTTGTTTTTCACTTAGTTTTGGGACCAGATTCATTCCTGGTTTAGACTTGGAAGCCCTCCTTCTGCAGGGTTAGAAAACCCCACATGTCTTTTTAAGGAGTTTTCTGAAACCAGTGGGATTTGTATTTGAGTGAGGAATGAAGGACTGGGTATTCAATGGGATATTTTTGGGAAAATTGCAATAAAAATTATATCCTAAAGCAAATGAACACATCTACAGTCCCCTCAATATTTTTGAATGATGACAGTGCATGTCAAAGTCAAGTTTACGAGCCTGTGATCAGAGATTTAAATTGTATATAGAATGAAATCCCCCTACTGAGCTGTTCATGAAGCTTAAGAGAACTGAACTGCTAATCAAATGTCTTTGTTTTGTTTATGTTTGATATTAACGTCTTTTAAGAGCAGACGATTTATAAAGCAATAAATTATGCTTTACAGTTGTAATTTATTCCAACCTCAAATAAAACATGTTGCATTTACTTTGACTTTACAGTGTTCCTTATGAATCATTCGCAAAGCAGTCAGGACCTGCCTATGTGTGTTTGTGAGCCCCTTCCCATCGCTCATTTCTGTGATGGGGTAGGAAAGCTTGGGGTGGGTGTTGGGTGTTTGCAAGTTAAAACAAGTGTTTCATTCCTAGATCAGGCTGGCGTCGAAGGCTGCTCTGAGGTTTCTCATGTCTCGTGCCCATCCACTTCAGCGTGGACCTGATTCATGACAGGAAGGTGACAAGAAGTGCCACCACTTGCTGGGGAGTTCTGCAGAAGGGCTGGGCACCGAGCAACGTGCCAGAGGACGGTGTCAGTAGCGCAATGTCAGGTGGCTTCAGCAGCATCACTCCCAAAAGTTATTATTATGGTCTTTGTAAGATAAAGTTATGCATAAAGCATCAATGTCACAAATATTACAAGCAAGTACCCATATTGGCCTAGAAAAAGAGAGGGTTTTTTCTTAGGGATTAAGATAAAAAATACAGCCTCTTTAGCCCTTCAGACTACCAGGAGTATGAGGACATCGGTTGACTCTTTAGCACCCAGAGCTGGCTTGTGTCTAGCCCCTTCCCAGCTGCGTGGCAGGGGACGGTGAGGTACCGTGTGCTGGTACAGGACCTGGGTTATGCAGTTGAGGAGCCCATGGCAATGGTGGTCACTTGAGAACTAGATCCCTATGGGTGACAAGGTCTGTCCCCCATGCCTCCCTTCCAGCTACTGCACCCACTCGGAGAGCACTGACAGAGAGCAAAGTCCAGTACATGAGCTGTGAGAAATGCATTTTTGGGGGTCTGGGGGGCTGCAGGACCACACTGGGGCTCATGCATCGGACCAGGAGGAGACAGGCTATATTGTAGTGGGGGAGGTGAGCTGAGAGCTGCGAGGTTGCACTTGAGTTTTACTTTCTTGGGAAGACGTGCTTTGGCGTCTGCTCTTTGGAGAGCATTCCTGCTTTCTGATCAGGTCACCAGAGGACTGGCGCCATGTGTTCGCTGTGAAGTGCTGGAGCCCTGAGCCTCTGCCCAAGGGTTAAGTATTCCCAGAAGAGACGGGACAGCAAGGCTCGTATCTCGGGAGCAAAAAGGGCTCAGGAAATATTCAGAGCAGAGGTGTTCAAAGACTTCCCACAGGTGAAATTTTCTAGTAAGTGGGGAATATCTGGAAGAACACCTTACGCTGTCTCTCTATGGCCTTACTTCTGATTATGGCTCATTCTGCAGCACCTGCTTTGTATTTTTTAAATTAGTGTCTTTGACCTCAAGTAAGTGAGACCATCTATGAGAGGGTAACAGTGACCTATTAAAAATACCACACCCACCCAGTGCAAGTTTGATGTGTATGAACAATCTGTTTTTAAACAGGTAATTTAAAAAGGGAGAAAGAGATTGTGATGGTGGCTGATGCAGGGCTGAGGAGCCAGCTGGGTCCTGGGGCTGAGCCCCCAGAGAGAAACCAGGCTGGGATGAGGTCTGGGAAAAACTGGTCCAAGAGAGCCCATGGGAGGAGCCAGGTCTTGGGAAAAGGGAGTAATGGAACCTGTCTGGACATAAAATAGTTATGTGATAGCACATTAGTTTTCTTCTGTTGTCATCAAACACATAGAGACAAGGTGGCCCTGACACAGCATTTGTAGGATAACATAACAAGAGAAACAAAAATGTTCATTTATTGATCAATTTTAGCATGAAAATTGTCATAAAAGTTATTTAGATTGAAATGTCTTTGAAAGAGAGTCTATATTTGTTTTGGTTTAGACCTGCATTTCAAATAGATCAGATTCATAATGCTTTTCATAAAGATTTGGGTCTTTGGGAAGTAGAAATTATTCTTACCATAAATGATAAGCAAGATATTGAAGAAAACCCAACCTATTTAATATTTAAAGCAACCAAAAAAATTGCACTCAGTAATTCTAATATTCTTGTCCTCTGTATCTCAGTTAAAACGTTGTTCTCCTCAATTATAGCCACACTGTGCTATAAATACATGAAATTTATGAGACGCTTCTCTAGCAGTTGGTGTTTCCTGTGCTGGTGTGTTTGGAGATCTCTATTATACAGGTTGCATGAAGTCTTCCTTCCCACCCTTTTGGCCTGCTTTCTGTCCCTGCCGTGATGGGTGCAGCGCTGAGACATCCGGGCGCTGGTGCCCTCCTCCCTGGGAAATGTACTGCATAAATGTGCGGGTGAGCAGGAGCCGTCCTTGAGCACCTCATGG
Source organism: Balaeniceps rex (assembly GCA_013401315.1). Classification (NCBI taxonomy): domain Eukaryota; kingdom Metazoa; phylum Chordata; class Aves; order Pelecaniformes; family Balaenicipitidae; genus Balaeniceps; species Balaeniceps rex. Next base: position 14,336 of record VYZW01062281.1, read on the forward strand.
CCAGACCTCGCAAATGTTTTTTATAGGTAGTCAGCAAACACCTTTAGCAAAAGCCTTAAGAAATAATGTCTGCACAACTAAAATGATCAGTAGCTAACAAGGTCCTAATGCAAGGTACTAAAGTGCAACAACTAGTAGTGATAAAGCTGGGCTTTGCTAGATGTATGCCCATACTAATAGGACATTCTTGCATTGAGCAAACACATCCCAGTATCAGTTTATGCCTGCAATGCCAGGGTGGTTTAAAAGTTATACAGCTCATACTCATGAAAAGCAAATAATCCTCTTTTAATCCTAGCAAGTGGTCATCAGAAGCACACAACTGCCTTTCATAATGTCCTTTGGAGTATTTCTAGGTAACCCATAAATATAATCAATTCTTAAATAATGGCATGCCTTGTCTGAGCTCTGCTATTCAACCAAAAATCCCTTTATATCCAGTATGAAATGGCAGCCACAGAAGCAAAATTATGAAAAACCCCATTTCCTTGCTAGTGCAAAATGAGCATAGAAGGAGGTGCTGTTCCAGTCTCTTGCTAGCCTATTTTTATACTGTAATCATGTTACAGAGAATTCAACCCCTGTCTAATCGCTAATCTTCACTTATGTATGTGCCATATGGCTCATTGCTGAGCATCAGAGGATGAGGATTCTGTTTATTAGACTCCTCTTGCTTATGTTATTATGGGTGGAAAAAAAAGAGTGATTAATGCATTTCATGCCAAGATGAAAGCGGAGGCAAGGTACGCTGGCCTGGGAGAACGACCGCACTTCCTTTGTAAGGCCTTACTTTCAGGGACTTCTGAAGGGAGGTTCAGTTCCTCTTTCAAGTCATGGGCTGAAAACTGCTTGTCTGAGAGAGGTTTTAATTAACAACCAGGAAAAAAAACACTGGTGGCATCATCAGTTTTAAAGGTATTTAAAAATGTCTGTTCCTTAAAAATGAGCCTGCTAGGTGTTCCCTTAATCAACCCAAGCTGGCTTTGTCAATCTCCTGTGACCCACTCGCCCTGCTCCAATGCTGGGCTGCTCCACGAGGATGGAGCCGTGCCGGTGGGGGCTGCGCGCCCCGGCTTCCCATGGGGCACCACCGAAGCGCCTGCTCCTCTGCCCTGCTGGGTGCCTCTGGGAAACCCAAGGTTACTGCACTGGCATGGGCTCCAACCTTTCCAAACCCCTTCCCCTCCAACCAAGGATTATTTCCTAAAAAAAAAAATCTTCTCAGTCTCTTTGCTTTAACTCCTGTTCTGCCCGTCAAAGTTTCCAGCGGAGGCTGGAGTTCCCAGGGGCACCTTAAAGACAAACTGGATCAGATGGGCCAAAGCATGCTCCTACCTAGGACTTAGTTCAGGGGTGTATCATCAAATCCCTGCCTAGCCTGCCGTGAAGTGTAAGGCCATGTTCAAAGTGTTTTCATTTCGTTTTGTTAAAGCCGTGCTTGAAGATGTGTGTTTACTTTGCTAATTCAGAGCCTTATGCTGCTGCGAAAGGCAAAATGAGATGCAGAAGTTGGAAGTAGACAAATTCAGGCTCGAATGAAGCCAGGACAGGTTTTGCTTCTGATGGGCGCTGCGGTGCTCCAGCAGAAAGTGCCTGTTTGGCACAGGGCGTTGTTCGATGGCAGCTGTGGCTTGTGTTAGGTGGTGCCAAAACAGCCCCTCCTGGCCGACGGGTAAACATGAAAGCGGGAACTCCAGTGCTGCTGGAGTCAACAGGGCTCCAGCGCCTCGTGCCTTCATGGGCAGCTCAGCCAGCATGCTGAATGTCACTGCAGAGAAAAGCTGCTTGTGAGTTTGGGAGGAAAGGCCTGAAGACCTGGAGCCATGAAGGACAAGTCTATCCAGCTCTTTTCCTGTGTTCATAGGTGGGCAAGTACGGACAGACCCAAGCTGCCCTGGGCTGGCAACCATGAAAGCATGTTTAACCAGCATTGCCCACCTCAAAAAGGGACTTCTTCACACAGGAGCTGCCCTGCATTACCCAGTGCCAGGCTGAACACGATGCTGGGCTGCACTGACACAGCACTGGGCTGCCTCCAGATCAGAGCAGGCTCCTGCCATGCCAGCCTAGAGCATGGGCAGAAGACCTCTGCTCTGCATCCACCTGCCCAAACAGGTCTTAAACTGGGCATAATCTGGGTTTGTGCTCTAATCCCATCTGACTGTCACGATCTTTTCAAGGTTATTTTGGATTTCTGGGGAGTGGAGGCGGAAGAGGCATGGCTGCACGCTCTCCTGAAGAATGAGGTGTGTGTGAGCAGGAACTATTTGCTTTGTTGCACTTTAAGCTGAGTCCTCATCCACAGTCGGCTCAGGTGGGGGCGAGAACACAGCTCTGCCGTGTGCCATGGAGACCTTACAGTCTTAGAGTTTCACTACAAATGTACTTCATCAGCATGCAGGAATATTTAAGAACTGGGAGAGCTCTTCATCACCTCTGTCTTGCTTCATTTACCTCAATCAGTTTCTCCTGCAGTTGGCTGAGCACCAGATTCAGGCACAAATACACAAGCTTTTGTGCAGTCTTACAGGCTCAGATTTCCTGTTCCACGTGTAATGCTAAGCCTCAGGAATCCTGTTTGGAAAGTGCTGCTAAAACTCCAGTCTTTCTGGCAGGAAAGAAAGGTGACGCTGAGTTGAACACCACGTTGAGTAGTGGAGCCAAATTTGTGAAATGCAGGGCATGTCAGGGAAACTAAACAAAACAAATGTTTGGTCTGTGAAGCTTAGAGTCACCAGGCATCTCTAGCTGTTCTTAAAAAGTTTCCTTAATGACACTGATTAGATTATTAGAAAGGAACTTGCAAGGACCCACATTACTGCTGAGTTTGTAGACTCGTATCAGTGTAGCATTGCCAAGGTTTGCTCTGGAGCCAGGGGTGCTCCCTTTGCAGGATAGCTAGAGTAATTTTATTGGCAAGCATCTCCTGTAAGGATTATTGATAGTGAGTGCGTTCTGATGATGACATATGCAACTCCTTTTGCTATTAGCGGGCTAAGAAATTGCCATTACTTTCAGGCACAACACATAAAATAGCAACTGCATTCATGACCCTTAATGTTATGAAGGCACTTAAGGGTTTGTGTTGTATGAATATAATTTTAAGGTGCTCGGCAGCTCTTGGGAATGACTGACTATGCAATACACTGTGGAATATATAACTGGTGAGAGCTGAAGTCAAAACTATTCACAGGTCCTAAATTCCTTCCCAAATTCTTTTCCCCATTGTTTGCATGCTGCATTACTTAATTGGAGCAGATCTGCATGGTGATCAGCGCTGCTATGGGCAGGGCTCAGTAACCACAGCATTTCCCAAGAGTTTCATTACTTTATCTCTGCCAGGCTGACATTTAGCTAGCTGAATACTGGTCTGCCACGCTTAGGAAGCCTTCAGTGAAAATGATGTAAGCTTCGCAGGTGTAGATGAAAGCTGAATCGAATTTGGCCTTCAGTTATGCCTTGTTGTGTAGGACTGACATGACTGATAAGCTGAGGGGTAAAAACATTGGGAAAAAAATGAAGCACATCTAAGTTTCCTTCCAGTCAATTCCAGCACTCGAACCGGTGCTGTCTGCCTTTACAGAAGCCAGCTGTAGCAGGCTGGGAAGTGCTCTCACGTTGCCTAGGGCATAGCTTTGATCAAACGACCTCAGCTTGCCTCTCACAAAGCTTTCTTCATGCACCTGATATGGGATCCTGCCTTAGATAATGAATCATGATGCATTTAAAAGAAATTAAAGGATTCACGTCAAACTCTGCCTCTAATCCAAACCAGCACCTTGATCATTCCTCCCGTGTGCAGTACGGCAGGGCAGCAACAATCCTGGGCATTCGCTCGTGGGCTGAGCACCTGCAAATGTAGGTCACTGCCATCTGAGAGGCAGCATCAGTATTTCAGGGTTCATTGCTCCCTCTAGCTTATGAGTTTAATTGAAGGGGTAGCAGAGCTAAAATTAATTTTTAAACAACCTGACTGGAGGGCAAAAATCATCTTAATTAAATCTCACTCACTCTTCTTGTGATCCAGCAGGCAGATGGTGCTTCCCTCCTGCACTTTGAAGAGGTTAGCCCAGAGAGGCTTCCAGAGAAAGCAGATCTGAGACTGTCAGAGCTCACTTTCAGACAGGTTTCCACTGCAGGGATCACTGACGCTGCCTGTCTGTCCATGGACCAGAGAACTTGAAGAGGACAGACAGGATTAGAGGGACATGCTCCCAACCCTATCCTTCCATGGTGAAATAAGGGGGCTGGATATTTTGGAAAATCTTAGTGTTTTTTCCCCTTGTGTTTGTGCTTCTTTTTGTTCACTGAGTTTTGAGCACAATTGCTTACACCCCGGGCTGGCTTTCTCGAGAGGAGGTGCTGGGGAAGGTCGCCGGGACAGGGCCCTGCCACACAACGCTGACAGTACCTTGCTGGCATACACAGCCATGGCACCGCTTTGCATTTGGCTTTGCCTGTGGTTCATATTTTCAGGCTTTACTCTCTGGCTGTGAAGTTAGAAACAGGTTGCTTTTCTGTACTCTATTTTTTAAGAAGGCTGTGGCCTTCTCCTCTTCACTTACCTCCAGAAAACTGGAATTCCAGGGGGTATAAAAATCCAACTGTTAGGAGATTTGTAATAAAAAAGGTGAGAATTTGCTTTGCTGAGGAAACAGCTTCGTCCCCCTGGCCCCTTTCAGCTTAAACATTTGTTCTGTATTGCAAACATAGCTGCCAGCCTGGCTTCCCCAAACACCACGTCCTCCTGGCCTCAGTGAAGGAGCGGGGCAGAGGCCAGCAGCAATAGCAGGGTGTCCTTCTGCAGGGCTTCTGGGCGAGGAAACCTTGCCAGTGTGCCTTGCTTCTCTGCTAAAGCCCTCTGCTGTGGTGGAAACAACTGGGAAAGGAGGAATACATTATTCCCTACCTCACACTGATGAGGTGAGGTGAAAGGCTCGGAGGCTGAAAGGGCAGCTGCACATCAGAGGAGAGAAAAGCAAGCGGTGCAGCAGAGGAAAGGGAAAGCCAGGGCGGAGGGAAGCCAGGGAATGCTTCCCCTCTGGGGGCAGCAGCAACTTTCTTTTGAAGACCAGAAGCAGCGCATCTTTGAAGTTTGTTCCAAGCTGAGCACCTAAGAGCTCTGGGGGTGTTCACATAACAGAGATGCCTGGCAGTAGTTCCAGGGATTGTGCAAGGGCTGCCATGAAGTCAACCAAGAATGCGACTAAGGAGCTGCTCCCCAGCTAGAGCAGAGGGGTGGGACTGCCAGCCAGGGACCCACTCCCTAACCAAGTGCAAGGGTGAGGTGGAGCAGCTGGAAAACCACTCCTCCCACTGCGGAGAGACCTCGTTCCCATCCCAAAAGAGCCTGCCCACAGCCAGGGGACTTGCTGCCCACCTCCAGCAAATTGTTAGAACCAGGTTGACTTCAAGTCCGTGGACCACAGGATATTAGCCAGCATTGTACGGGTCAAAGATAGTTTAAATGCTGCTTTTTTAACCCATTTGCAGAACCCCTGGTCCTTATGGGACACCAGATGCCTTCAGGAACCTCTGGCCACATCCAACCATGACCACAGGAATGCCTTTCTGGCATGCTATGGTTTCTCTGCCTGGACACCAGCACTTCCAGCATCCTTCTGTCATGTTAGAAGACACTCATCCCAGGCCACCCACCTGGCTCCACTGATAAGCGTGATGAGCATGTGGGGCACAGGGACAGACTGCAAGGGCCACCTGATGCTTTCTGTGTGGCCTGTGCTGACACGAGTACCCACAGCAGCCAGCTCCCATCGCCCTGAGGAGGGGACTCTGTCCCCAGAGTAGGAGAATAGCCAAACTGGGTGGCTGTTGTGTGGGTGAGACACAAAGCAGTGTGGGAAGGCTGTTGGTAGATCACCAACCAGCTCGCATGGGTGTGAAAGTACTCCTTATTTCCACCGTAATCAAGATTTTTGAGAGCTATGTTTATACCTCATGTGGATGCAGCACCACTCAACGTTGCCAGCACTGAGTTACACTCACGTACATCTTTAGAAGTGTATGTCCCCTGCAGATTATCAAACACGTGCCCTGAATGCGATGGCAAGACTGGAATGTTCCTAAACTGCTGGTTGCTGCAGCCTGGGAAATACGTGGGTAAAGTTTTATGGGTTTTGTGCCTTTTACACCATGGTCTTCCCTCTGCATCCAGTAGACACTGCCTTGATATGGCTGTCAAGGCATGCCACATATATTGCGTAAATAAACATGGAAAACATGTTTTCTGAGGAGTGCTGCCGCAGATGCCGCAGCCAGCTGGACCTATGAGTTACGGAACGTGACGAAATGTTTCCCTGCCAGTTCTTACTGAGAGATATTTCAGTACCATTTCCCTGGTGATTCAAAACCTGTTTCTTCATGCTTCAAAACCAGGTGCTACGTGCTGGGGACAACTTGCACAAAAATGGACGACTTGCACAATCTGTTTCCAATGACAGAGTTCCAACATTTCTGATACTTACATGAAGAAGAATGGAGCAAGGTTTCGTGTTTGCTAACGCCACACCTCAAGCAGCTTTGCTTAAAAATAGTGATATTTTTGCAAAACAACAAATATTGGATGGTTACCTTTGTGTTTCTGGTTTCTGAGACTTTAGGATATGGCTAATCTAAATTTTCCTATTTTCTTTGCGATTATGAGTGCTGGATACTTTCGTATTAATCTGGAAGGATTTTACTCTGCATAATTATGGGTGTGCAGGAGCTTGGGCTTTATGGAAAACATCAAATCTTTGAAATTCTTGATAAAATTACAGGAACTTGCAAAACTGACGTTTTATAAAATAAAAAAATCTTTTGCCTTTACCTATGTCATCTAACAAAACAAAACAGAAAGATTTTTTTTTTTTCTTTTATGTGTATACCTTTGAACTGAGTCAAGCCTGGAAAATTTCAGTCCTCCCAGAAAAGATTTCATAAGATTTTATTAGTAACTAAAAAGGGGTTTGTATCATAGTACATAAACCATAGTATTTGCCACCCAAAAATCAATTTATAAAACATGCTGGGTAACAGAAGATAGCTCAGCACGTGGCTGATGACAGTAACACAGGTTAAGGTTCAGATTCATTTGAAAGAACATGATCCACAGGTTAAAAGAAATACTGCAAGTAGTAGTTCGGTTAGAAAATATACAGGAAGGCCTGTGTAATTAAGGATGATTAATTGAGCATTCTAGAGAAATATATGTAGTTATGCTGAAGAGTGAAGAGTGAATTAGATAGTGGTGGATATTAACGTGTATTAGTACGTAGCTGGATTCTGGGTCTACAGGCCTTAGGCACAAGTCATTGATTATTCTTGTTGCCTCCCAATTTAGGGATTAGAGGGAAAAGGCAGCACAAAGGCTTTCATGGCAAATCCTGTCTTTCTAATGAAATGGCTGCGCACATACGCTGCCTGGCCAAGGCGAGGCAGGAATTGCTTCTTAAGTTAAAAGCAGTATTATGTCAATTCCTTTGGCTTCTACTCAGCTTCAGACCAAGCTTTCCATGGATCTCAAGAGGGTTTGCCGGGTGAATGAGCTGCTGCACTGAATTTAATGTCTGAGTGGTTTAGCCTGAGTTTGAAAGACAGTTCAGAAGCTGCATGGGCAGGTACCTGTAGTGGACAATTATATAAAAATTTGCCCGTAGGGGAAGTTTCCTATAATCCCAGTTATTCACTACGTGGCTTGGACTTTGGTATGTGAAGGATTTATTTATCATTGTTATGACTTTGCATGGCAAAGTACAGGCCACTAGCACCGCTCAGCTGCTTGTACAACCGAGGAGCACCTCACACAAGGACGCTGAAAGATCTTGGTCTCTTCTGAATGTCACTGGGGATTTTGGTCTGATGGTATCTTGTGGCAGGGAATTTCACAGCTGTTGGACACGTTTCCCGGTTCCAGGCCTGCATGTACATCATGCATTTCAGCTTGAACAAAAAGGAAAGCGAGGTAGGACTTTGTCCCACAGTTCATCAAGCAGTAAAATGTGGTCACTGTTTTACCAGGTAAATAGACTAATTCAGAGCACAAAGACTGTCTTCAGGTCTTCAATCTGAAAACCTTAACTCCAGTAGTGAAAGATGCTGGAGTTGAAATCAATCTAGAGATCCTCTGTATACAACCCCTGGGTTCTTCATGTCCTGTCCCCATCTACCACCTGAGCTAATCGCTGCACAGGTAGCAGGTTGGATTTACTGCATTTTGCTTTGTCAGCAAGGAGCACAAATAGTAACTGTAACAAGTTCTCAGAAAAATCTCTAAATTCACTGCTCTATCAACCTAACTGGGAAATTAGACTGAGCAGGTCTATCCAGAAATAAGTAAATAGGAAGACTGGGTATCAACATGTATTCCCTACATATTTTAGTCCTGTGCCTATAATGATAATCAGTTACCTCTTATTTTGGCTTGAGCAACAGCACTGATCTCCAGTCATGTGAGCTCACTCTACCAGCATGATCTGCTACTGAGCATTTCGGTCAAAGATTTGTTCTTTGCTTTAGTTTTTGACAGCATCGTCATTTTAAAATCACCTTGTGTGTTGAAGCCCTCAGGGTGCCTTCATGACAGACTTTTGTAACAGAATAATCTAAGGGCTAAACTGAAATACAGTGATGGCTCAAAATCTGCAAGATGGGTACTTTTCCCTGCCCAAACATGAAAAGAAGGGTTTATTAGATGTCGGCTAAAAATGACTGACAGTGAATATCTGTATCTGCATTAATATCATTCTAATTTGTGAGCTTTGATGTTTCTGTGTTTGCTATAAGGAGGGACTATGCTTAGTTAATCCAAGAGCTACAGGGTGCACTATCAATGTTGCAGGAGGTACAATATGTCACTTTTTAAAGTTTTAAAACAAGACAGTTTTCTGCACAGGCCTCCCAGACTGCGGGTTTGGAAGCCGTGCTTGGGAAACAGCACCTCTTAAGCCATTGCTCAAGCCAATGAGAACCAGCTTGTTCAAGGTGTGCCTTACACACACCCTGTTCTGCTATATAATTCATGGTAATTATATGCTCACTTAAAACACAGAACAAAACCATAACTAGGAACAAATAGACAGTCTGGGAAAAAAAATCTTTGGTCTGTAACAGTTTTTAAACAGATGCCATTTGTTTGCTCCTGCAAAAGCTATCCTTAAAGCACAGCTGGACTCCTGTTTCTTGCCTGCAACCAGCCTCACCCTTGCCGAACCTTCCTGAGAGTGGGCAGGTGTCAGGTGGGAAAAGAAAGAAGTCCCCCCAGGGAAACCTAACCCTCCCGAACTGGCATTACCACAGCTGTATTTTTTAAGAGGTGGGGGTTTGCTTCCCTAGAACCTGGCAGCACCTCTGGTTTGACGTGTGGAGCAAGCAGGTGAAGGAGGCTTGAACAGCTGCCAGGCAGAGCCGAGCGAAGCTTGCTCTCTCCTTGTGCTGGTGTAAAGGGAGCCCAGCACCACTCAGTTTGAAGGGTAGGGTTGGTGACTTCTGCTTCCTTTTAAAACAAAAAGCCAAGGTGCCAGACTGGGGAAGGCAGAGCAGCAGGCCCTTGGTGCCAGCAGGGATCTTACCTGCTTCTGGGTGCCATGAACATAGGGCTACACACTCTCCTCCTTGCATGAGGCCATAAACCTGGCCTTTATGCAGTTGCCAGAGTCTCTTATAGCTCCTGGTTTAGTCGTAGAGAATTATAAATTCGCTTTGATTTGCTGGGTTTGGGTTTATTTCTCAGGAGTCTGTTTGTTTCCAAAGGAGAAAAAGCATGGACTCATAACTCTCCCAGTTAGAAGTACACAGGCTATTTAATTTAGTGTAGTTGCAATACCATATTTTTAATAATTAGTCCCTACTAATTAGTTAATTACACTGTCACGAGTGTAGCTATGAATAGATGTTAACTTCTATTGCTGAGTGCAGTGACAGAATTAAACCCACGTGCAATGAGATAACACTCCCTACAGACTCTCCCACGCTCCCCACAGTTGTTACTACAGAAAAGATGCAAAAACAAAGCCATCCTTTTCCAAAGTATTGTATGTCGTGACATCATTTTGAAGTTATACCCCTTAAAGAGCCCTGATGACACCCACTGGTGACCCACAGTAAGCAGTGCAGCTGCAGCCACAGAGGTCTGTGTTTCTCGGACACACCAGGGCAGGAGTGTGTCTTCAGAAATCCCCCAGCCCAGCTGGGGATGTTCAGCTCTGCACAGCTCCTGGATCGCTGCGGTATCAGCTCTTGGGAGTCCCTTTGCAGATCCTCTGTGTGTGCTAGTGGAGGGAGCGGTGCATCCTTGGGAATATGGTACAGTGTACCAGGTTGGTGGTTCCCATGAACCAGAAACTGATGCACACAGCTACAGGCATAAGTCCTATGTACCCATGCTCAGAGGAACATGTAGCCATGTGCTGTCATGTTTTTACTTCAGAGCCATGGGAGCTTGATATAACGAGTGTGTCCTTCATATGATAGTACACAGGTGTTTTCAAGAGATGGGGAGGAGAAAGCCCCTTTGCCTGCTGAGGTCCGTAGGTAGTGCAGATGAGACTCTAATCCCAAGATCCAGAGAGCAGAAGCTGTACAGCAGTTTTACTTCTCCACCACAAAGTGGCTGAGATCTGCCCGGCAGGATGGGGAACCAGCATGATTATAGATGTCCTGAATCAGGCTTTTTTGTCAACCTCCATGCTGGTGTCCCATGGAGCCCTAGCAGGAGCTGGACATGGTCCTGCCATGTCTCCGGCAGAGGTGAGCACAAGCAGTCCCTGGACCGCAGCCTTTGCAGCTACGCTGATGACGGTCTGCACCCCTGTAGCTTTAGGGGGAATTAGAGCGTTGCAGCCACATGGCCTTCGAAAGGTTAATGCACACCAGCCACATATCACACACAGGCACACCTACATTTTGTAAGTACCCAGACTTTGTACCATCCTTATTCAATGGCCTGCACATATATTTAGATGTATGTACTCATACAGACAAATCCTGCTGTCTTTTCTTGGTAAAGAACATAAATCCGTAAGAATAAATCAAGGTCCCACTCACTAAAGAGAAACACCACCAACAAAACATTCCTATAAAGAAAAACATCCAAAACAAGTCACCTGATATTTTAGAAAGGAAAATAATATTCCAAGTAAGAAATGGTCGTAAGTGGGTGGCAATAGTTGCAACAGTGAAGCTACAGACACAGTATGGCAGAAACAGCTGCAGGTAACCCGGAGCATTTCTTTTCAGTTGAAGAACATGCTTTGTGAAGACTGCCTGACAGGGTAAAAATGTAGAATGATTATAAAGGACAGAAATAAAAAGCTCTATGGACTAAACTATGTTTTGGAAATCAGAGCATGTGGAAGGAATTTGAATAGCTGAGTTTCATCATCTTCCAGTTCAAATGAGTGGCGCAATGCTGAATGATTTTAAGGGGAGAAGAAATAATTCTATTATAAGAGAAATTTAATCTAGCCATGGTAGCATGGTGTCACTTAAGATGACTTAGGAAACTCACAAATTTAAATGGAGTAAGACATTTAAATGACATTTTACTATAGACAACTTTATGTAAATTAACCCACATAACCAATGCTACGTGTATCTTCAAGTCTGGAGCTATTTAAATAATACATAACAATAGCTGATGCAGAATCACTCTAAGTTGATTTACCTGTTTCTTCCCTTCTTTTGAAATGTTAATTACATTGTGACAGAAAACTTGATGCTGTGACACAAGGAAGGGTTGGTTACAAGACCAAAAATATCAACACTAACATTATGTGGATTGATAATCAGAAGAAAACAAAGCCAACAGTAGTGGATTTTAACCATAATGCTGAAAAATAATTAAGGTTACACATGATCTTTCTTCATGATAATGAAGGCTTGCTGGGTAAAAAACTGGCTGGATGGCCGGGCCCAAAAGGTGGTGGTGAATAGAGTTAAATCCAGTTGGATGCCGGTCACGAGTGGTGTTCCCCAGGGCTCAGTGTTGGGGCCAGTTCTGTTTAATATCTTTATCGATGACCTGGACGAGGGGATCGAGTGTACCCTCAGTAAGTTTGCAGATGACACTAAGCTGGGAGGAAGTGTTGATGTGCTTGAGGGTAGGAAGGCTCTACAGAGGGACCTGGACAGGCTGGATCGATGGGCTGTGACCAATTGTATGAGGTTTAACAAGGCCAGGTGCCGGGTCCTGCACTTGGGCCACAACAACCCCATGCAATGGTACAGGCTTGGGGAAGAGTGTCTGGAAAGCTGCTTGGCGGAGAGGGATCTGGGGGTGTTGGTCGACTGCCAGCTGAATATGAGCCAGCAGTGTGCCCAGGCGGCCAGGAAGGCCAACGGCATCCTGGCTTGTATCAGAAATAGTGTGACCAGTAGGACCAGGGAAGTCATCCTTCCCCTGTACTCGGCACTGGTGAGGCTGCACCTCGAGTACTGTGTTCAGTTTTGGGCCCCTCGGTACAAGAAGGATATTGAGGTGCTGGAGCATGTCCAGAGAAGGGCNGGGCGGGTTTAGATTAGATATTAGGAAAAACTTCTTCATGGAAAGGGTTGTCAAGCATTGGAACAGGCTGCCCAGGGAAGTGGTTGAGTCCCCATCCCTGGAGGTATTTAAAAGGCAGGTAGACGAGGCGCTTAGGGACATGGTTTAGTAGTGGACAGGTATGGTTGGACTCGATCTTAAAGGTCTTTTCCGATCAAATGATTCTATGATTCTAAGGCAACCCTCATGGAAAGCAATGTTTTCTTTGAAGACCTCCCTCCTAAATAAACCACCCCCTCAAAAAAAAACCAGGCAAACAAACAAAAAAGTGTACAGCTTTCACATTTGTAAGAAAGGCTTGAAAATTTGATGTGAGTGTAGAATCAGAAGGTAAATGCAATGAATCCCCTTGTTTTCAAGTGTGCAAGCATTTGGAGTTTGGTCTTCCGGTTTCTTAAGCCTGTCCTGTGAGTGTTCATTAATGTTCACTACAGTGAAAGCAAGTGAGGCTTATCTGTGAAGCACATAACTCCACTGGGTGAGCAAGGGTAGTAGAATCTGGCCTGAATGAATCAGACAAATAACCACAATTATGTTAACCAGGTGCCTAAGGCATTACCTTAGTGTGCACAAAACTCAGAGAGATGTTGAGCTCTTGATGAACCAGCTACTCTTATCGGGAGCTGGGATACTCCTTGCTGCTACGGATTAATTCCTCTGTGGCTGGATAAACTGTGGAGGAAAACTAAAATCAAGACATGCAGAAGAGGCAATATATGGAGACATTCTGGCATCTACAAATAGCATTTAGCACTAGGTGGTGCTCTTTTCTCTACTAAATTACTATTTGATAGTTGTGAGAGGAATGGGCTTTTTTTATGACACTGTGCCCCATTTGTTACAGTAGGACTTCACTCAAAGAACAGAAAACTCATAAGCAAAAGTGTAAAGCAAACCAGAATGCTTTCCTGTGTTGATTAGTCATCACCCGTAAGCCCAGAGATATATATCCGGTCATGCAGTCCATTTCTGTGAGTGCTCACTGCTGTTGCTCCTGGTCCTTTTTTCCCAGTGCTATTTGCAGTGTCCCAGTGGTGAGGGGTTTCTTACTTTCCTAAAGAGATTCTCTTGGGTCTGTACATAGGTCACTGTCATGAAATTTATTCCTGAGACCCTCTATGTTCCCTTTACTTTTGTATTCTTCTTCTCAATCACAGTCTGTCTTCCACACTAAGTCATTCTTCGTTCATTACCTCCATATATTTCTGTTCTTCAGTTATGTGCTCTGTGGCTGTTGTTTAGATACATGCATATATAATGAGTTATTTTAAGGGTTTTCCCTTGTACATCAGTCTATCAGTCATTACAGCTCTTCCTCATTCCTGTCATTTTTCTACAAAGAGCCTCAAATCCAACAATGCTTTTATTAGCAGAACCTCATACGAATCTTTGCTAAGATCTATGTTCCCCATGAAAAGCCAGACAATGAGATAACAATAATAGTTATGAAAAGATCTAGAAGAATCTCCTAATACAGAATGACTCAGTGATAACAAGTGGTAAATGAAATTCAGAGCACAAAGACAGAGGACAAAATGGTCTTTCATTTTGTGGAGGAAAAAAAAAAATTCATTATTACCACACAGGAAGAAGATGTTAGATGGCGGATAACAAATGTCAGCTCAGTGCCTGTCAAGCAGACAAACACAGTCTCAGGACTTACTTGCAAAAGGACTAGAAAAAACAGAGAACATCCTCATGCCAGGTTAAGAATCCATGGTGCAGCCTAATCTTGATTGCAGCTCCCAGTGCAGCCGCCTGATCTCAGGCAAGATGTAACAGAGCTGGAAGAGGTCCAGAGAATGGCAGTAGAAGTGCTCAGAAATTGTTTGAGGAGAAATCAAATGGAGTTAGAGCCTTCAGCTGGAAAAAGAGACAGCTGCAAAGTCATGGCTAGTTTGCTCTCCACTCTTCCTTTCAGTGTCACCCCTGAAATTAAGGAATATCTGGTTTTGTGGACTTTTTGGAGAGTGAGCCCTTTTGGTGCTATCCCAAACAGTTATCAAACTCATACTGTATTAATAGAATCTTCTGTCTTCCTCTATCTGTATTTTTCTGAGCCTCAGTGAATGGTTTGTTAAAGCCAGTTCCTTTTTGTTCTTTATAACTCCCTTCCAAGTCCACCATGCTGGTTGCTGGCCCCTTTGGTGAGAGCAGCACCTCTTAGGGCTTAACCCGTCAGAACATTAAGAAATGCCCCGCTGGGTCAGACCAACAGGCACAAATGCTATTGCTGCCCAACGCCCGTGATGGCACTGGGGTAGCTGCATGGGTGCTGGCCATCTGCCGTGATCAAGCCACAAGTTTTGAAGGCCACAGCAGACTCTGCAAGGTCCCCCAGGCTCCCAGTACAATGTTGCCCAAGACAGGGCAGGCAGATCCAGATAGCAAAGCCTGAAGAGTGACAATCGGAGATGCTGTTTGGGTAGAGCATGTGTACCTGGCCTCTTCCTCTGGTCCATTCTCCTAAGATCAGAGTCATTGGAACTGCCTGTTCCTTTTATTATCTGTTAATAGAGGCATTGTTCACAAATCTTGTCTAATCCCTTTTTATGCCTGCTAATAGCCTGCTTCCCCAACCTCCTGTGGCAATGAATTCCGGAAGTTCACTACCCGCTGTGCAAAGAAGTGCCCTTTCATTTTGGGAGCAAACTACATCTACACTCCCCATCCATAAATGCAAATTCACATAAGATTCAGCCTGTCACTCTTGTGAGTATTATCCTTTGGCTTAAGTGTTCCCAAGCGACACATACACAATGAGTGGTATGAAAACAGCTTCAAATAAATATTAAGGAGAACAACACTCATTTTGTTGCATTTTTCCAGGGGAAGGTGGGGAATGGGTGTTTAGCCATGGCTGGTACCCAGACAAGTGGACGCCTCTTCTCTGCCTATGTGTAGCCCAGCACAGACCTGGTAGCACGTGTTTTCTGTGGGAAGGGGAGTGGAGGCTTGCAGCCTGCTGCAGAGCTTGGTGCAGCGGCCCTGGCTGCTGCTGCCATGGTACAGCACATGGTACAGCAGTGGTCCTTCTGCAAACCCTGTTTGGGAACTCCTGCTTCTCACATCTTCTGGCTTGTTACCTCACCATTTCGACTACACTTTTTATTTCATGAGTCCGTGTGACAGTGCCAAGCCAGGCTGCACACACATAGAGAGTAAAGCAACTCATGCCATGCTTAATTTACAGCTGTCATCCCTTAATTTATAAATTCCATGATGCTATCAAAATAAAGACTCTCAGTTTTGTCTTGCAAGACCTATTCTTTACCCGCCCAACCCTCTGTTATGCAGGTGACTCTCCACCCACTCACTCTTCCCCAAGCTCCCGTGCTGCCTGTGGCTTGTGGTCCCAGTATTGTTTAGGTAATTAGTCATGTCTTCACCCACTTTCCATCCTTATTTTTTTATTATTATTATTTATTGCTTTTATTGCGGTAATGCCTAAGGACGCCAATTAGGAAACGACTTCACTGTAAAAAACTGTAAAACAAGCTCTAACTCAAGGAACTCACCATCTGGGGCTTAGGCATACTGTGGCTAGTGAATACGTAGACAAGTGGGAGGAAGCCTGGGAGGACAACACAGGAGGACAAGGTGTTTACACAGAGTAGTCATAAAGCTGGTCACCGACTAAACTCTACTAATAGTCATTACCGGGGTCTGCAGGGAAATGGAAAATTTCCTGTCCTCGTTGGAACTAATTTCATCTGGGTGTTTTACCAGACATGAAGAACTTAAAATTTATTTCATCTGGAATGTGCTAGGGTTTTGATGCTTGTTGTTTAAATATGTAAACTCATTTTTTTTCTATCTTATCCAGGGCAGATTGGTAAGGCTGCCCAGAGGAGGCTGCCCTGCGACTGCTAATGCTGTGCTCACCATAGGACTCCCGTCATTCAGTACCTTCCACAAGGCTGAACCAAAAATTGAAAGCGTGGTGGTGATGGTGGAAGGGTGAAAACAGAGGAAGGATGAGGATACTATTGGGAGGGACATTGTGAAAAATCCATCATGTTGGGTAACCGTATCCTTAAGGCAAAATTTGTGTTGTGCAACTGTGACACATTCAAGTCTGAACAGCTGGTTCTGGTGAGAGGCAGCAGAAATTAATTTCCCGTGCAGCTTTTGTATTAATATTTCATCTCATTAAGGTGTGGTTTAATAGTGTTTGCACAGGCACAGGAGTCAGCCCTAATACTGGTTCTGACAACCATTTCTTCTATGGGCATCTGTGATTCCCATGTCCTTCTTGCTTCAATTTCCCCATAGGAGAAAGGGGAAGAGCTGTACTTGCTTCGGTTCAGATCTGTAGAACAGTTGGCCTACTACTCTGTTCCTTTGGAGATATTTTGTAGCCTTTTGCAATAGCATGAAGAAAGCAGAACATTCAGTCACCCTGATCTAGTAGCATTTTGGGTTTATTTCAAGGCATTAGTGAATCAGGCCCAAAGATCAGGTTTAAAAACGCAAGCTTCTGACCCATGGGACAGAGTCCCTTGCAAAAAAATGCAGGACCTGGCTACACCTCAGGAGATACTTAATAACCCAAAGCCACAGTAAGGTCTTGTCCTGCTAAGACTTGAGTTATTTTCTTCTTCATACTGTGCTAGATTTGAATAGCATTATCATAAACGATTGAACTAAATTACATTATTGTAAAGGCTACTTTCTGGTCTTTTTTCCCCTCATCTCCATTATTTATATTCTTCCTGTAATACCTGAAGGGACTTCCAGTTGCCAGGGTGAATTTGCAAGATTCTGCTGCAAAACAGCTGACAAATTCTTAAAACATGGTGACATAAAAGGCATGTTCATCCTTAGTATAAATCCACTGATTTGAGTCATGAGTCTGTTAAGATCACATAGGGGAGGTTTTCCCCAGAGGTGTGTTTTAGCCCTGTTCTCTTTCTTACATTTTTTTCTGCTCTAGCAGTGCTGGCTTGGTGGGGATGTAATGTATATGTGTACTACATGAGATATAATGCAATGTGTATATTTATATAAAAATATTTCTCCTGATATAATCATCTTAGTGTAGACAGCAGTTAAATAGTACAAACTACAGCAGTCCTTGGGCCCAGAAGAAAGATAAATAAGTGTATGGGTATAAGCACATTTTTGTCATATAACACAAACACTGAGCTGCCAGCAGCAGAGGAAAACTGCACTGCTTTGTTAACAGTGGTATAGTTAACACAGTACAATTTTTGCGTGTAAAAAGCATCAGTACATAAAGAAATTCTTTCTTTCTTCAGCAAGTGTAGTGGTGTAGCTAGGAGCTCTAGCCCCATTGAATCCTCTGCTCGGCTCCAGATATGATCCCTTAATCGTGTGTTTCTTTCCATTATATTTTCTCCTTTACAGTTCATTCATTTTCTGGAAGGTGAATGGAAAAACCCCATCTCCTTTCTTCTCGCTTTGGAGGTGCCTGCTGCTGTTTTTCCTCTCAGTGCTCACCAGCTCTTAGAAGCGACGCTGCAGAGCTGTTGCTTGGCTTTGACTCCAGAGATCCCTCTTCCTTCTCCACTCCATCCTTTCTGGTTTCTCTACCATCTTCTCTCCACACTTGCCTGTACTAAACCAGCCTGTTTCCTTTCCTTGTTTGGTGTTATTCTGATTATATAAACATCATCTTGCACTCCTTTCTTCCTTCTCAACTTTGGAATTACCTTCCCCCATCCTGTCACGAGCCAAGCGATAATTTCCTTCGGCAGCCTGCTTTGTTTTCCACAGTTATTGGAAGCAAAGAGTTCCCTGTTGTACTACTTTGCCTGCCAGTTTACAGTGGCTTAACACTTCTTTTTCCTCATTGTTATTTAATCAAACGTCTCAGTGAGTGATGGGAAGAAAATGGAAAGCATTTGAAATGTCTTTTATAAGCTTGACTGCTTTCCGAGACCTGTAGTTTGAAATGAGAAGCCAGTCTGAGAAGAAAAAAACCACTTCTAGAAAGTCCTTAAAAATCAATATGTAACAGTTTTTAGAAGTTTAGTTTAGTGTGTAGTGAAGACTTTCAAAAGCTGACTACAGAAAAGCCTAAGGTTCGTGTAAGCTTGAGGCATCATATCGAAAATGCAAACAGAAGTTCGACTTTGCCAAGTAGAAACCTGGAAGCACTGTAGAGGTTAATGATGAAAAGTTTAGTGTTTGTTAAATAAAATGGAGTGATTATTGCTGACGAGTGAATGTTGCTGACTTAATTCCCATCAGCAACAGCTCATGAAACCCAGTTTCCTGGGAGTCCAGTTACCCTTCCTGTGTCAGAAGATACTGGAATACAAGCAGTTATTGGGTCACACAGTTCATAGAATTACAACAGACCTGGACAAGGAGAAAACTACGGAGAAAATCTGGGATCACTTACATGAACAAAAATCTCTACATTTTTCAAACTATCATGTGAATGAATGTGAAAAAAAACTTGCTCACTAGAATGTATATATTATATCATATTTATGTATACATTTAGGCTTCATGGTGTCATTCCAAAATCACTGAATAAATTGTGGCTTCTATGTGGCTAAAAATAGTTTATTTAATATATACTTTCAAGAAAACAATAGTCATTAAGGTGATGATGTACTAGCTGTTTATTTCATGTCTGTGAATTTGATAAAACAGCATGAATTATGCAGATGATTAGATTTAATGACCTTCAGAACAAGACATCAATACTGTTCTTCCATAGTGCTTGAACATTTCATGTTCCCCAGTCTGTATCACAAAGAATATCTGCCTTCCATAGTGGTGGGCCTAGTGTTTAACTTGACAAAATACACTAATTTTCCTTGAAACCTTCTACTAGTCATGGTGCAATTGTTCTAACTGATACAGATTAATCAGAAATCAGTGATTTCATATGTTGTTGCCTGTCTCAACAAAACAGTGTCACCTCCACTACTCAGCAGAAAAAGCACTAGAGAACACCACAACCATATAATGAATGTCAGGCTGTTACCTGATAAAGTTTTATACAATGAAATCTCATTATCAAACCATTATGGAATAGATCCTCATGGTTACTAATTGTCTCAGTGTCAATATCTTGTAACACTTTTATGTTACTTCCATCAATAGAATCTCTTCTCCGAACTAAATGATATTTTCCAACTGGTAGAGCACAGGCAAGGCCTAAACAACTTGTCTGCAAACATACATATGTCAAAACGCAGGGCTCTGGCTACTAAGTGGAGTCCACTTGGCTCATTCAGCTTGTGTAGAGCTCTGACTTTAGGCAACTTCTGATGCTTAAAGGAACTCTGTGGGCAGCTTCACCATCGGTGCAGGGTGTGATGCATGTGTGTGTTGGTCAGAGCCCTCACCCTTCCAAACGCAGGTCTTTGGTTGCCCCAGTGGATGAAGCTCGTGGTGCTGAGTCATATGGCAGGAGGATGGAGGAGGTGAAAGTGTAACAGCCATCACCTGGGATGGCTGCCAGGGAGGGATGCTCCTAGCAGCCCTCCTCTAAGCACCAAGCAGGGACCAGAGCTGTGAACTCCCTTCCTGCTCCCCAGAGTGGTAGTTTGTCCCTTGTCTGGGAACCTCTGCAGTTGATCAGGGCTGACCAGATGTGGCTGGTACCTGTGGTGTCACCTGTCTTGGGGTGCTCTACTGCAGGTCCTACCTGTAGGCATGCTGACTAAGGAGCATGAGGAGAGGGGACCTTCTGGGAAACCTCATTCATTAGCTGTGAGATTGGACAAAATCTGTAAATGTTACAGTACAGCTTTATTAAAGGTACACAAGACATTGGCAGTATGGCTACATATGTAGAAATGAAAGAAAGGGAGCGATTTTGTCCTTATTTATTCAAGTTAATCCTTCAATGAGGTGAATAGGATGCTGGAGAGCAGAGGTTGACCACATTGTAAGAAATGAAAAACAAACAGAATTGATTTACATTTCCTGGGGCGGCCAAGTTAACAGTATAGCAGACTGCTTGTTTACATTGGATGAGTTGGGAAAAAACAAAATAAACCAGTTTATTTTAACAAAAGGGTTGTATGCTTTCTGGAAATGGGGAACAGAGAAAAATCTGCCATTAAAGAAATAGGACCTATGTCTTTTTCCTGTTTTACATCTGAATGGTCACGAATCAGGCAATTTGCATGGCAAGAAGCTAAACGTAACTTGCTATATCAATTTCAGAGGAGTCTGGCATTGGAGTGAAATATTTAAGACAGAAAATATGTGTGAAATACTGTAGGATTGAAATAACCTTAAATTAGAAGAAAATAGTTTTACTATGGCACCAAAATTTATGACTTCCTGTTTAATCCCAATGTGGATAACAAATCTTTGTCATTAAGGACCCAAACCTGTAAATACCAACCCATCTGTATACATAACATTAAGCTCAGGAGGACTTCTGCCAGGCTTTTTAATCTGCTAACTTCATTTTCAATGTCGAAGAGAGAGGGCTGGATGTGGTCGGGCTGAGGCAAATGTCTTGGGGCACACGAGGGCCGGAAAAGAAGTGGCCCCGGCAGGATCTAGAGTGTGATCCTGGGTCTGAGCAGCCGGGACTGAGAAAGTCGCAGGCAGCTCCTGCGGCTGCTACTCCCCACTGGGTTTCTAGCACAGCTCACACGGCGAACTGGAGGCACTGACTTAGCAGGATTCTGTACGCATGCTCAGGGTGATGTGGATGAGCTTTGCTGTACTGGGGCCTGCTCAGCAAAAGATGCTGCGTGAAACAAATGCAGTCTGATAGTGCCAGGGTACAAATTTGGCTTGAGTGTGTTTGTTGCATTAACCTTGGAGTTGTGTCAGCTGAAAAAAAGTATTGGATACTTTTGGATAAGAAAGTATCCAAGTTACTAAAGCTATTACAGAGAAAACATAGCAACCTTTGCCTTTTCCATATTTGCTTAAGCTTTATTGTTAGCTTGATTTGTAAGTCTGATGTAAATAAATTATGATAACCTAATTATGCTATAGGATGCCACTCACCACGGATGGGCTGCAGGTATTTTTAAAGAGCTCAGTACAATACAGGCAGATGTATGACACAGTCACGAGTGTTTAGTCCCCGCTAGCTGGAAATGCCCTGAACTATGAGCCTTCAATCACTTTCATTTTGAGGCTATTTTGTATGAATGCTAACATAATTCACTCCCAAGAGCTTTTTCTTTATTGGCTATCTTGCCCATTCTATAAAAGACTGCAAAAAAAGGAGAAGCAAAGCATCTGGACTACAGCATTAAATAGAGGATAGTGAGCCTGGAAGCCCAGGAAAACGTAGGCTTTGTTCTGCCTGCACCAGATTCCCTCGGTGGCTTCAGACTGAACTATCCGTGTCTCCATTTTTCTGCCTTTCTGATAAATATTATCCCAGTATACCTCAGCGATACGCTACGTAGTTTAAGTCCCCCATAGTTTCAAATGCTGTTGGAGCTTCGTATGCTGGTGCTGTGTAATTCAGAAGAAAGCCGAAGACCATCATCTTGTACAGTAACTTCCAGGTGGGCCATTTTCCAGAAACAATCCAATTTCTTAATGAATAGAGAAAACCAGAAAAGCGTGAGAAAATAACTACAAGAAACATATAGAGTAACAATAATACAGTTGATTTCTTCTGAGAAGGAGGGACTTGCCTTTTGAGAGAGCTGGGGACATGGGTAGAGACCCCATCCTGCCGGCAGACCTCACCTGCCCATCTCTGACAGAGGTTGGGGCCTGGGCATGAACAACCTTCACTATCAGAAGCAAAACAACTTGAACTGCAAGGTTTTTAGCATCTCATTACAAATTCAAACCCAGGCCTATTCTGATGGAAAATCTTCCTTAGGAATGTGGATTGTTTTGGGCAAAATAACCGGGCTTGTTTCCTGGCAGGGATACTATTTGCATCAAAAATTAATGTCATCCACCCACTCAGTTTCCAACTAAAAACCAGGCATTTCATTAGTGAAGTGAGAACAGCGATGCCTGGCTGGAGCAGCTAGGCCAAACAAACCTGCCGAGTATGGCCAGAAAAATAGGAGCGCTGCATGCTCCTGCAGGCATGAGGGTCGTGATGACCGCACAGGGCCAGGGGAGGAGTAAGGAGGAAAGAGGACATGGCATTCCTGCTCAGAAGAGGGAAACAGGTGAAAGAGCAAAAAAACCAGCCCTGACAGGGGGTTAAACTCCTCTTTCCCAGCAGGGAGGCCTTGGAAGCTGTGTGCAGAACCCTCATGTGTGGCTGTGCACGTGTGTGTGTGCAAGAGCGGTGCATGTTGATAGCATGAGTGAAGAATCGTAGGACGAGCTGTGCACGTGGAGCACTGCGTGCAGGCGTGCAAGTGCCATGCATGTGTATGTGTGGGGGAAGAGGCATGTGCAAGCCGTACGCCACGAATGGCGTCGTGTGCACCCATAGCTGCCAGCGCATAGGTGCGTGTGCAAGAGGTGCGTGTGGGGCTACAGGTGAGCGCACGCGTGAGAAGAGCTGTGTGTGGGGGGTAAGGACTGCACGCGTATGTGGAAAAGCGTGTACGAGGAGGTGGGCGTGCGAGAGGCGTGGGTGGGAAGGGCCGCGTGTGAGGCGTGCATGCCCAAATAACAGGTGTGCGTGCAGAGGGGTGCGTGCGTGGAGCGGGGGGGTGCGTGTGCAGACGGGCGTATGTGGACGGGGTGTGCGTGCGTGTCTAAAGAGCTGTGAGCCGAGAGCTGTGTCGGGGGCCGCGTACCCGCCTGCGAGGCCAGGCCCGTGAGGCGACCGCCCTGCCCGCGCCGCCGGCGGCCGCTGCCCGGGGCGGGGCCTGCTGACGCATTGCGGCTGGAGCG
>VYZW01062281.1:37916-69306 GCA_013401315.1 Balaeniceps rex
AGGTAGGCGGCGGCGCCGCCCCTCCTGCGGGGGCCGGGGAGCGGGCGGCGGGGGTGGGGGGGCACTCCCCGCGGGCCCTCACGCCACGGGTGGCCGCGACCGGCCGTGCCCGTGGGCCCCGTGGAGCGGGCCCTCTGCGCGGCGCGGCCACGGGCCGTGCGGGCTCTCCACCCTTGGGAAGCGGCACCGCCGCACAGGGACGCCTGCAGAGAGAGTGCATCACCTCGGCTCCTGCTGAGCCTCTTTTTCCTTGCAGCAGTTGGAAATAGCCAAAGGAGAGGGAAAAAAAAACCTTTCTGAGGTCTTTCTGGGTCATTTCTCTCTAATTGTCAGCAATGACCCTAAAAATACTCTCAACTAATTATAGCCCGGTGCTGCAAGTGCTTACTCATGGAAGTGAAGCAGTCCCTTGACTGTAGCGATGCAGTTTGCATCACGCAGCTTTGCGAGAGTGGATCCTGGCAGAGTGATATTTTTAGAAGGATAAAGGCTTTTATCCCACGGAGGCTGTGTCTAACCTCACATACCGGGAGGGATGGACTTCCACGAGGCTGCTCACAGTAAATGAGAATAGGTGTATATGTAGAAGTCATAATGGGAGTGGATCTTAAATCATTTTAAGACATCAGCTAATTCAAATTACTCTTTTGTCAGAGATGAAAATCTGTTGTTGATCAGTGAACTCTTAGCTCTTCTCGGTTTTCTATGTGAAGATACTATTTTATTGTTTGAAGAACTTCCAGATTAGCCCACGGATGCCTTAATTTTCAAGATGTCTTTGCATACTTCAAACATGAGGAGAAATATATATATATGCATGTATATATATGTCTATAAATGTATGTCAATATTTGGATTTTAATTGTGATACTGAATGATGATTGATTTCTTTCCTTTAAATAAGTTTATATTATATGCTGATGCACTTGGAGTATTATGCCACAAGAAATCAGACTTTAGGGGAAGGTCTGTATCTGCCAGTGGGTCCTTGGAACCACTACGTACATCTCACCTGCTTAGATAATTCAAGGGCTGTACAGGAAGAAAAAGAGGGTGGATCGTTTTTTCTCTGAAAGGCGTAGGAATAAGTGATGCTACTGCATGCTGTTGTTGGTATGTGCGTGTGGGGGAAACAGTTCAATAACATTTTCGGTAAACAGAGAAACACCGCCCCTGCATGATAACGTGGGGTGTATGCTGCAGTTGTTCATTAAAATCCGCTCACTGGTTACGGTAGCATTTTCTATGGGGAGAGATGCTTTTGTGAGTGGTGTTATCTGTCGAAGCGCTTTTCACATAAAGTACAGGGAAGTATTATTCCAAAGCATAATTAGGCTGTATTTTTAAAAAGGAAAATATGAGATAGGTGTGATCCTAAAAATAGGGCGTGTTACAGGTTTACAGACTGCTCTGTTATTTGAAGAAAATATTAAATACGTTCTGAGACAAAAAAAATAGTGATGTAGAAGTTAATTTACAAATACAGAGGTTTGTTGCAGCTAGGAATGAAATAAAGCCTACTGGTGCAAATATGTTTATAGTTGTAGGTGTGTGATAAATAGATTAGAAATAATATATGGCAAAGAATTTGTAAAAGTGAATTAAAAACACCGAGCTGTAGCTCTTGAAAACAAACCCCTAATGTTACAAGGCATATTTCTGTAGCATAATTGTCTAACATCTTATTTCTGAGTGCAGTTCACTAGTAATGAAGAATTGCATCTTTCCTCCTGTCTGCTTTTTTCCTTTTGGCAGATTAACTATTCATGTACAAGATTTCTCCCTCTCTGCTTAGCAATCATGAACTAAAGCATGCACATTTTTTTTTCCCACCAGTAGCTCTTTGTAGATGATTTTCTATTATTTCTGGTTGTGTATTCTGCACAGTCCTGTAATTCAACTGGTGTGGCAACTCACTGTATCAGCGCCATGCTGTACTGTGCATTATGAATATTACATTCTCTTTTCTTGTTGCATTTGTTCTTCAGTTCTTTTTGAGAACTAGAGCTTATTTCAGTGATGATCTCTACTGTTGTGATGAATTAGTCGTTGTTTTTGTATGTATGTTTCCTGAAGGAGGCTTGCTCTACAGCAGGACCAGGTTTTAGTCTGCAACCCCCGTGGTAGTAACAGAAGTAGGATGTCGGAAAGGCATACTGCACTGAATTGCACTGCAAAGCTGAATTTGCTTAAACTTGAAACATAGGTTGTAGAATAGACATCACTGAAATTGTTTAGCAAATTGTTTTTCCAGAACCTGGTTATCTCACTTAATTGTATACAACACAATTCAAAAATACTTCATTCTATCCAATTAGCATCACCTTTAAGTTATCCTCTTGTATGCTAATTGCTCCCCATTTTCTTCAGTGCAGCAGTGGGTTTGTGAATGATAAGCTAAATACTCTGGTTCAGTGAAGCATGAAAGCTGAAAATAGTTTGGCAGATAATGCAGTAACTAATGTTAAATTCCCCAATTAAGAAAAAAATTCTTTCTCTTTTGTCAAACACCACTGAAAGACTTGTGGACTTATGATTTTGATGATGGTGTGCAACTTCAACAAAGAGCTTTGCTCTTCCTGTGACTGTGTATAGTGTCTGTTTTCAGATGAAATCAGAGAGCCCTCATGATAGTTATTTAATCAGATGGCTGGTTTTTCTTTTAACTGTGAAAAGCTATCCTTTTTGTAAATCTGAAATCGGTGTATTGCTTTTGTAAATGCCTTTTCAGCATATGAAAACTAACTTTTCCCGAGGAGGCTATGAAATGGTATAAACATCATAGTTCGTGTTTCCGGAACCAAGACCACAAAAAGGATATAGGTGGTACTTCCTAATTCTCGTGTGTCTTGCCACTTCAGTGGTGTCCGCAGCCAAAATACAGTGTGTAGGCTTCCTGAATGCTGGGTAGATGAAGTTCTCACCTAAGACTGAGATCCTCAATAGCCAGCGGTCTGTGTCGGTATTGCATTTTAGAGAGTCATTGTATGAGCTATCCCGGGATTGGGTGGGATCAGTGCACTAAACCATTAGGTCAGAGTTATGCTTACTTTCACCAACCAGACCTGAGTTGTGTCATAGGAATTGAAAGAGCTCCAACTGGAGAGGTAAGGGTGCCTATCCTCATTCCACGTGGCTTGGAGCCGTAGGGTTAGGATGTCCTAGCAGGGATGATCTAAGAAGACAAGAAAGTTGGACTTAAGTCCTTTGTGTTTTTGGATACATGCTAAACAAGGGAAATCTTGGAGAGCAATAATGTTTGGATAGAGCTCACCAGAAGGCTTGCATGGAGGATTACTATCTGATAAAGCAAGGAAGGATGTCTGTTATTTAGATCCTGTTATGGAGAAGACATAACAATGTAGAACACTGAAGTAAACATCTATTTTCTAGTCCTCCAAAGGAGGAAGGTGGCCTTGATTCACTCTAAGTCAGTGGAGGCCCCACACATATAGATGATAAGCTTCAGTGTTGATTTGTAGTACTGCCTTTTAAGATGCTGTATGAAAACAGAAGAAGAAATAATGAAGAACAATGTGAAAATATGAATAGCTGTGGAAGCTGACCAGTAGTCAAGAAAAATAAGATGGTCACTCAGACATGCTTGGGTGACCCCTCAGGTGGAGTGGACTATAATAGGACATGAAGTGACGGTTGGTGAAGCTAAGGGAAGTAGGGCTTTGGCATTGGGCATGTTGTCATTGTGAAAGATGGAGCCCAGTTGAAACTGTGTTAATGGGCAGAACGCCAGAACCTTGCACTGCAAAGGTTTGTTATGAGAACACTGGATTTCTTCTTTTCATACCCCAAGTTCTTGAACTATGTGACCAGTTGGACCTCTTCTGCATTTTTTTTTTCTCCTTTGCTAGTTTCTGTGTGTTTTTTCTCCCCATACGGAATCTGCCATTTGTTGTTGTCATGCCTCCCTCTACTTTTCATCTTTTGCATTCCTCTTTTTCAGCATTTTTTTCTAATAGCTTTTACACTGAAGTTTGTCTCTGTGCTAGATCCATCTACTGTTAAATACATAAGGAAAGAAGCAGGTGAGTGGAAGGAACCTGTCTTTTTTTGGTAGGTGTGTTTTGAAGCACTTTGACTGTTGAAATTGATTTTTCTTTCTTGGGCTGCTGTTCTGCAAACACTTACAGCTGTGTTTAAGCTTCCTACCATGAACAGATCCTCAAATGTCAGATGAATGGCCATGTATGCTGTGGTATATATCTTAAGAACTGGAGGGCAGAGGTACTCATTTCATGCTTCCCATACAGTGCTAAGCATTCTCATAAATTATTCTGTAACTAGATAAGGAACAGCAATAGATTACAGTACTATCCATTGGCTCCTTAAAATGAACCGAAGTTTTCCTTTTATTAGACAATAGTTATTACACACCTGTAATAATGTGAAGCTGTGAAAGTGTTGTTTTTTTTTTTTTTTTGGAAAATGTCTCAAAGTAACTGTATTAATGAAGTTCAGCAGTCTATCAGTATGCAAGTATACCCACCAAAAGAAAAAAAAATGTTCAACAGTATTAGCTAGTAATTTTTTGGGGACATATTAGGTGTTGGGAAATAGCTCTTTTGGAGAGAGAGTCTGTTAGTGGAGGGCTACAAAAGAGATCTTGTTTTTTGGAAAGCTCATGTTGCATATCTTTTGTTAGTTTTGATGTTTCTCTTTGCTCCCTGACTTAAACAAACATTCCCTTGTCCTTCACTGAAACTTTACTCTACCCCATCCATATGTTTTGCAATTTAGCTGAAAAAAAGACACCACACCATCTGCTGCTGAATTAATTCAGGTTTCATCATATCTGACTTGATCATCCGTAACTGATATTGCTTGGGGCACACTGAAATCTGTGATCTTGCTTTCTAGGAAGTAAACTTCTGTTTCCACCACTCATGTGTTGTAAACACAAACTCATTCTTTGATGGAGGGCAAAGAAATCCTAGTTGGACGTTTCCCTTGATGTCACGTATTCCTTGCCAAAAGATGGATATGTTTTGAATTTACAAAGAAGAAAAAGCAATGGGTGGTGTGCATGAGTGGTCTGTTCATGCTTGTGGATGAATTATATTTCTAACTTAGCATTTCCCAAAGTTTGTAGAAGACTTGGGAGTTTACTTCGCTTTGAAAATCCATCGAGTTAGTCGCTGATTTCCATTTAATGGTGTTTTCTTTACTACTTGTGCTGTATGGAGAGTTAGGATTTAGATTGTTGGCCTAGACATTCCTTTATTACTGAACTCAAGGCTTCACATTTTCAGTTTTTCTGTGTGACTTCTGTAAATTCTTCTATAGTAGTTGAATGGCCCTTGTGCTTGGGATCAAGGGAGACTTGCTCCCTCCCTCTGCTTTCCCTTTATTTGCTTTAAGCGTTTTATAGATCGCCCTTGCTGCCCACTCAGAGATGGCTGCTGGAATTCTTGCTTTCATGTTCTGTTGCCGGATTACTGCTGGGGAAATAAAGCCATTTTAGGTCAATTTTCTTCTGTTAAAGGAAAAGATTCAGTATCCTGCCATATCTGTGGCTGATGGAGCAGAGAATTTTTTGTTATTCTAATATTATTCCTATGTAAAATACTTGCAAGGAGTTAAAAGTATCACTTGAACTGGCTAACAAGAAAGTTTAATTAGAAATCAAACCAGATCTGAACAAGTCCAGCAAGAGTAACTGCATGAGCTGTGCCTTTTTGTTGTGCCCTCTTTATCTTCTCCTCTAAAATTGTTTTAAATCTTTGTTCATTTTCTTCCTGTCCTTCCTCCTTTTTTGTAGTTCTCCATATTTATTTCCACTTTTCCCTGGTGAAACTCTTCTGGAATAAATGTGTCTGCTCCAGTGTGACTAAAGGGAGAAATGCAGCCTGATTTTTTTCAAACATGTTCTCTTGTTTGATGTATTTACCATAGCAACAAGATGCAAATGGAGAATGGTGAAAGGGTTTTAAGGTCAGCATCACAGCGAGTTTGATGCATAGAGAAGGTCTGTTCAATATGTATTTTAAAATGTGAAAAATTGCTGATTCAGAGGCAACAATTGATTAGCATAAAATATTTCCTGGATAGATTCCGTATGGAAATAAGGAGTGAGGAGGGAGTACCATCTGGTCCTTTATTTTTGTTAGTATCCTCAACAGATTTGGTAAAAGTCAGCTGCTGCTGGAATAATTAATTTTTGTTTAAAGATTTTTTTTTTTTTTTTTTTTTAAATCAGCTGACAAACGCTAGGCTTGCTGTTTGGGACAGTGCACCCTTTAAGCATCTTTAGGTGTTTAAGTCTACCTAACAAAAATGAATGATATATCCCTTGAGCCTGTTTACTGCAGAGGTTCAACACAGAAAGCTGAGAGCAACAAAACCTTAGTAAAAGGTTATAATATTATTGTTCTACTATACACAATTTATATACATTCAAGTTGAATAGTGCATTTCCATTGTTGGATTTAAAAATGGATTAAAGGATTTTTTGTCTAGGTAATTTCATAGAATCATAGAATGCTTTGGGTTGGAAGGGACCTTGAGAGGTCATCTAGTCCAACCCCTCTGCAGTGAGCAGGGACATCTTCGACTACATCAGGTTGCTCAGAGCCCTGTCCAACCTGACCTTGAATGTTTCCAGGGATGGGGCCTCCACTACCTCTCTGGGCAACCTGTTCCAGTGCTTCACCACCCTCATTGTAAAAAATTTTTTCCTTATATCTAGCCTAAATCTACCCTCCTTTAGTTTAAAACCATTACCCCTTGTCCTGTCACAACAGGCCTTGCTAAAAAGACTGTCCCCATCTTTCCTATAGGCCCCCTTTAAGTACTGAAAGGCCGCAATAAGGTCTCCCCGCAGCCTTCTCTTCTCCAGGCTGAACAGCCCCAACTCTCTCAGCCTGTCCTCGTAGGAGAGGTGCTCCAGCCCTCGGATCGTTTTTGTGGCCCTCTTCTGGACCCGCTCCAACAGCTCCACGTCCTTCTTGTGCTGAGGGCTCCAGAGCTGGACGCAGCACTCCAGGTGAGGTCTCACCAGAGCAGAGTAGAGGGGCAGAATCACCTCCCTCGACCTGCTGGCCACGCTTCTTTTGATGCAGCCCAGGATATGGTTGGCCTTCTGGGCTGCAAGCGCACACTGCTGGCTCATGTCCAGCTTTTCATCCACCAGTACCCCCAAGTCCTTCTCCGCAGGGCTGCTCTCAATCCCCTCATCTCCCAGCCTGCATTGATATCGGGGGTTGCCCTGACCCAGGTGCAGGACCTTGCACTTGGTCTTGTTGAACCTCACGAGGTTTGCACAGGCCCACCTCTCCAGCCTGTCCAGGTCCCTTTGGATGACATCCTGTCCCTCAGGCGTGTCAACTGCACCACTTTCTGGTGTCTCGCTGGTGGTTCTTGCATTCATGCTGTTACAGGAACTCTGCATACTTCAGTTGTTTAGCAAATACCTAACTCTTTGCAGGATATTTTAGATTTAATGTAGTTTTTCCATACTTGCTCTTAAATACTCCAGGTTTCTTGAAATGCTTTCTCTTATATACTGTAGCTTTGAAGGACACTTATTTTCCCTTTTGTTTATGTTCAACATAATTGATCCTTTAAAAACCTGAATAAAACATGATTCTCAAGGTAGGTAAGAATTAAAGGACTGTAGCGTGCTATAGCATGATGGTTCAACTACCACAGCTGGATGCATGGAAGGTTATAGCTAATAGGACTGGACAGAAAATGTTTCTTTCTTGTGAGATATGTCAAATGGAGGAGTTTGATCAAACAGTCTTCTCTGTTTACCTGGTCTAATCTCACTTGGGGTCTTGAACAAAGGTCTTCCACATTTTGGGCCAATGCTCCAACCACTTGGTTATTGTCTTTGTTTAGGCCTGTGGGTTTTTTCATTATTTTCACTGACTATTTATTTCCTCCCATTTCTAACCATGTTAGTTGTCTTTTGCTTAATACTGCTAAAACGAAGTTAAGGGGGCATCTTAAGCTGAAAAGCTATATAGCTGTGCAGTATTAATGTTGGTCAAGAGACTATATTGAAGTATGTGACTTGTTAGCAATGTTGATTAAAAGGTTATGTAAGTCATCAGTAATAGTTTAAAACATAAAGGAAAGAGTATCCTCTAGAAATATATTGCAAATAATGAAATATATTCTTGCATAATTCTGGGGTCACTAGCAGGCTTGCTAAGAAATGTCCTATGTACAGTATAACCCTTAGTTCTGTATAGAATGTAGGAACCCAGATAAACCACTTTCTTTGAAGCATTTGGTACCACGTTGCCTGTGAGACTGCATCTTCTTGGAATAAAGTGATAGGAAGGTAGAATGACTTAAAGATGTCTGTTTATATAACTTATTCAAAATATTGAAAATGAGGAAGTTACTTATCTAATTAACTTTGTTTTTCAAAGCCATTTATTCTTAGCACTGACATTGTTGGACATTTCTTCCTCTTAGTATGGGACTAATTGGGAGATGAGTCCTGAGACTTTTTGTGTCACCCTGAGTAGCTCATTATCCCAAGATCTTGGAGTTGCTAATCTCTCACTCAATAGTATTGATTAAATATATTTGCCAACTGCGGCAGTGCCTCTGTCTTAGTTTGTGATTGATTCTGTCCTAGGACAGAACCTCTACGTCCCCATCTCCACCCTTATGAGGATGTGAGAGGGCTATGAGTGTAGGTAGTGAGTCTTTTGTCTTTTTTTAATATTGTTTTTCTGCTCTTCCCTCCCCATGCTCCACTGGCACTTTGCATATTGTCATCTCAGAATTGTCATAAGCTCCTCAGGCCAAAGATGTAGCTTCAAAGTATAGTAAACACTTCTGGTGTGATATAAATAATACATGATGTAGTATCATGAGAAAAGCAACTGCTACTAAAATGTCTGACTACATTATCTTCTATGAAAAGTGTTACAATTAAAAATTCTGTTTTGCTAAAGCATGTATATGGCTTTATTTCTCCCCCCCCCATTTGTTTCAGTGTAAAGAGAAAAAAATTATGCCTGTACCAGACACTTTGATCTGTAGGAAATAGCTGACTACTAATTTTTTTTACCTTCTAAGCAAACCATACATTGCTTCACTTTTCAGTCTACATAAGTTGGCCAGGTAAGGTTTATTTCACTCCCTGGTGTCAAATGAATTCCTTTTGAAGTCTGATCTTTAGTTCTAAGTACATATGAAATCATTATTTTTAGGCTCTGGCTCTGTAATGTGATGCCTTTAAATGTATTGTTTTTTTTTTTTTTTAAGAAGTCTCATCTATACACGTTACTTTGCAGACTAGGGATATTGATACCATCTAGACATCTCCTGTATTTTCTTTTTCTAGTTACAATTATATCATGTGTGTGAATAACTGGTATATTTGGGAAAGGTTGATTTGTTTTATGAGCAAACTGTTTGAAACACATTGAAGACCAGAAAAACATTTTCGTGTTGGGTTAAGGGGGAGTAAATATCTGAATATATATTTTCTAGACATGACAGAAAAAAGGAAGTATTCTACTTTTAGCAGTGTTTGAAGAGGTAGTAGGTCAGAGAGAAGGCCACCTGTTCAATCTATATCACTTAGAGCGTGGCTTACACTTCTGTCTAATCTAATCAGTCAGCCCATCAGTCAGGAACAATCAAATTGCCATTTTGATCTTCACTAGCAGAATTTGAGTTCAGCAAAAGTGGATTGGTGTTCAGTGAGCTCTAAAAATGAGATCTGAGATAGGGCTGAACTGGTATTGACAGGTAAACTATTTGACAATTAAACATCAGTATAATTAAATGTCTTTTTTTTTTTTTTNAGACTTTAGGGTTTTGTTTGGGTTTTTGTTTTGTTTTGTCGGTGTCTTCTTTTTCTTTCTTTGTTTTTCTTCCCCACATAGTCCCCAAAGTGATCTACATTGGCTGGTTATCTAGTCAACCCACTGTCTTGGCTCTGCATTTTGAAGCATAGCTGTAGATATATTTCATTATCATTGTCAGCAAAGCTTTTGAGGAACAGATGGACTTCTCATTGTTCTCTAAATATCGACAAGTAAAGCCTTGGTAGGCACCACAGAGGAAGGAACATTGTACAGCTGAGAGCTTCAGATGAAACTGCTTTGTTCTGTCTTGCAGCTCTGAAAGCAGGGCTGGCCCATGCCAAGCCACTGCTTCTGTTGATTTTTAACTCTCATGACTGCTGAATGCAGAGATGTTTCTTTGGGAAGAGAGGACTTGCATAAAATGGTGTTGGCCTACAACTTGTATGATACTTGACTGAAAATAAAGGGCCAGTGCGGTCTCTGCTGCTACTGTAGGCAAGAATTCAAGTGATGATGAATAATGTGTAAAAAAATTAGGCATGAAACAGCAGTGTTGTATTGTGGCAAAAGAAGAAAATTAGTGTATATAGAGATTGGAGTTTTTATGTACGGTGCAAAGTAATCCATACCCTTTGTTCAGTACCTAATGTCTTGGCTGATGTTTAGTGTTAGGTTTTGGGTGCTGCAGTTCAAGTAAAATGTGGACTAACTGAGGGGAACTGAAAAGAGAAGGGAAATGACTGCTTGCCTGGAAAACATGACCAGTTCCATAGTGTGAGATATGAGGAGTAAAAATTGCTGAGAGACATGTCTTGAAATGCCTACAGTCAAATACAAAGTAGAAGGGAATAAATTGTTCTTCGTGCTCAAGGTGAAGTGGATAAAAGGTAATATGCTTAGATTAGTGTAAGAAAAATAGAAGATAGGAAGAAAATATTTTTCTATTGTAAGGATGGATGTCCTGGAACAATTTGTCTGTGGAGATGTGGAATTGCTCATATAGGAGACTTTTTAAAACAGTTCAAACTGATAACTGCTGGGAACATAGTTGATATTACCTTGGTCTAGAAAGGTGGAGTGGGTGAATAAACTCTACAACCTTTCCAGCTCTTTTCCATCCCAATTGTCTGTAATTCTGTGAAGCTGCATGTTGAATTCCAGGACCTGAATTCAGCACAGTCGAATGATCCCGTTCAGATATCAGAATATGTTTACAGGGGTATGACAATGTCCACAGGAACAATAAAGCCTTAAAGATTTGGAAGGGTAAGCTTAGACTAATTCCAGTTTGAAGGGACCTCAGGAGGTCATCTGATCCCACTCAAAGAAGGGTCAAAACTAAATTCAGGCGAGGTTGCTCAAGGCTCTATCAAGTTAGGTCTTGGAAAAACCTCCGAGGATGGAGATTTCTCAGTCTCTCTAGGCAACCGATACTTGACTGTCCTAATGGGCAAAATTTTTTCCTTATGCCAAACTGGGAAGTCTCTTGCTTTGGTTTATGACCACTGCCTCTTGCCCTCCCAATGTGAACCTCAGTAAGGAGCTTGGGTCTGTCGTCTTGGTAGTCTTCTCTTCTGTATTGGAAGAGAGAAGGCAAGGCCTAAAAGCCAGGAAGATACTGAAAAGGTCTGTGCCTATGATCTCTTTGAAAGGGTGAGATATGGGGGACAGCTTCAGCAAAGGAGGTGTAGCCTCTTCTCTAGAGGAGTTCTGAATATAATAGAGCAGATTCTTGGGGGACTGACAGCCATCCAGTGGTGCTGGTGATACGGCTGCTATTAGGAGGTAATGTGTTGTAAGCATACATAGCATGAAGTACTGGAGGCTTTTGTTTGTTTACATGGTTTCTGTATTCTTTATGTTCTAAAGTCTATTCCTTCCCCTCATCCAACCCTTCCCTACCTGTCTTGAAGACTGTTCCATGGTAGATGCGATATTGATACTGTGAAGGCATTTGGAGTGTGATTCAGTTATGGGTAACAATCTGCTTTCCTCTTCTCCCAGCCAGGAGTATGTGGCGGTCACCTTCTGCCTTCCACAGTTTAAGCTCACTTATTCTTTTGGCCAAGCTAACCAATGAGAATAATTAACCTCCAGCACTGGTTAATGTTTCTTTGCTTTTCAGATGTTCATGCTCTCCTCAGCCATCTCCTAGAAAAATTGTGTCTGTTTCCCTGCCCCCCTCACCCCTATGACAGTTCATGTTTCATTCTTTCAGTTCTTCTGACTTGTTCAAACAGTATCTTCTGTAAGTCAGAATGAAATGCAGACAATAGTCAGTGATTTATCACATGAAGCACATGATCATTTTGTGAATACCATCCAAAGCATCAGTTACTTATCTCGGAACAGTTTCTTACGACTTTTCAGAAATGAATTATAATTTGCACATTATCGGGTTTTGTCTTGTCTGTTGAAAAATGGATTTTAAAATTTTATTTATTTCTTTGGGTTTGTGTGTACATATAATGTGTGTGGAGCACTGGGCAAAGTTAACGTTCAGCTTGGTTTGTATTGTTGGATGTCTGCCTAGTATCTGTGTAAGAGTTGTCTGGTTGAAGTTCAATCTGTTTAGAATGGAGGAATGTATTGGTAGACTGAAGAAAGTGCTTCGAAGCTCACGATATCTGCATCTCTTGAAGATATATGCTTTTGATTTCTCAGGTTGCAGCTAGGAAGTACTACTGAATTCCAAGTTTTATCAGATATGTCAAGGAAATCTGACTAATTGTAGTCTAGCTGGACAACTGACTGCTTTTTTTATATGTGTATTCTGTAATTTATACATGCATTTTTCATCTTAAAATTAAACTTCTTTTGGGCAAGGCTATATGTCTAACCAAGGAATATCCAGTGGGACAGAACGCTTGTAACGTACTCAACTTTTTTAGGGAAAATTGCTCTCCTGTTTTGTTGCCTCCTTGGTATAGAGGGGGATGATCACACCAGCACAACAGTCTGTGCGAGAGGTCCTCTCCTTTGCTCAGAAGTTACGTGAATTGGTGTTGTGTTATTTTTCCATTCTGATAATAAAAAATAAACTGTAGAATCCTGACTGTTAGCCCACTTTCTGTTCAAAGTAGCAACAATGCTACAACTTTAATTTAGTGTATTAATGCATTAAATAGTTTAGTGATAGTAACTGTATTTCAGAAACTAAATTTGTAAACTTGTTTTTTCTTGAGTCACTCCTGCTGTTTTCTGTAGGGCGTAGGGTTTTTGGTTTGGTTCTTCCTTGTCAGCCAATAATGCATTGGCCATTTAGTTGTCTTGCACTGCTGCAAGATCTGCCTCCAGCTTCTGAATGTCTGATCCTTCAGAATGGCTCTGGGGGTGCCATTCAAATATTCAAAACCAATCAGTTTAGGGCATGATTTTAAGTTATATTGTAACTCAGGGTTTCAGGTATTAATGCATTCAACACATTGTAAGACCTTTTCCGTCCGAGTCACTTTACTTTTAAAGTGCAATATATAAATTAGATTACTGAGGCTTATTTTCCTTATCTGTTTGTCCTTTGCGGCTGAAAGCTTCATCTCTGGAGATCTTAAAAGCAGATGAGGGAAATGCCGGAAGGAAAAATGCTAGGCTAAAACAAAGACATGGATATATTAATATGTGAGCACTAGTGCTGGTTGATGTAAAGTGATACTGGATGGATAACTTTCAAGGTACTGCTGGGAGAAATAGCTGAAAGAGATTTTTGTGTTTAAAGGGTCTCTCTCTCTCCTGCAGCAGCTACCAGTACTGGGAATTCTCTGGATATACTACTACCCGTCGAGGTGGGTGATGCCATATACCCTATTTACACCGGTGTCCCCACTTCTGTGTGCCAGCATGAGCAAATGTCTGGTTAGGGGACACTGGCCATCTCGCTTCCAAAGTTGGAAATACTCGAATAACCTGCGTGACTTGTTTTAGGCTTTTTTCTTTAGTACAGGGCTAAACTACAAAGTCTGTTTATAGGGTCAGCTCTGGTGTTGGAGTATCAATGACCCCACCTTCTGAGTATTCATTCAGTATTTAACGTGCTGGGGAGACTCCTATTGCTTATTGATCTAGATACAACTGGAGCAGAAAGATAAGGCATATCTTCAATTACTTTGGAAACAGCTGAAAAATTTTGTTCCCAAAGGAATTGGACTTTCAAAGCTCTCCCTTTCTTCCCCCACAGCTAGGTAGGAATGGAGTCTGAAAGGTTCAAGGACAGCCACAACTTTTTCCTTTCTTCTAATCCACAAATCTTTCTGGATATCCCTATTATGTGCCATTACATACTGGACTTGTTCAGTTCAGTGTGCTTGTGACTGATCCAAAAATCACAGGAGAGCTACAGATTGCACAAGGACCTCTCTTATGTGGGGTGTAGGTTTTTTTTTAAAAAAAGAAAAACCATTTTTTTTTTTTTTTGTTAGGGGTTTTTCTCACTTGTTTGAGTCCTGGTCTAGTTTGTTTACTTTAAATTGTTAGCTAAGGTAGGTGACAAAGGACTTGAAATAACATTTTATTTTTTTTTTTTAAAAAAAACCTCATGGTTCCAGCAAGAATTGCTAGAGGTACTGAGGCTAGCAGTTCCTGCTGTGACAGCAGGTTTTAGGTGGAGTGTCACTGCTGTACCATTTTGCAGCTGCTGAGTCTTTGTGTTGCTCCATTTTTGCTGCCTTTGCAAGACCCCTCTGCCAACGCTGGTGCTGTAGATTAGAGGTCAACAACATAAATGTGCTGCTTTGCAATGGCTGCCTGGGAACACAGGGCTGAAGTCTTGTTACTCTGAACTGAAAACTGTGATACCACCAGATTAGGATGATGATGGGTAGTATAGAGAAGACACAAGAGATAGGGTACATTTTTGATCCATTCTGACATTGATAGGATTATCTGACATATTGTGTAAGCCCAGTCAACTGGATTTGATTGAGAATCCAATTATGTGTTTAGTTAAAAACATGATTGTATGTGAAGTGCAACTAGTCCTGACCTCAAACTTCAAGAGGCAGGGAAATCCTCTCCTTTCATTAGTTCCAGGTAATCCCGCTCCCTGTCCTGAATCTGTTGCTCTCTTATAGTTTCAATTTGTCTTGTTCCCATTCTTCAGCCACTGGTTCTTAATTCAGTGGTCTAGAAATGGTTAACTCTGGTAAGTATAGTTGGGAAATAAGCTATTTGTAGTTTCCTATGGGCCCTGCTAATTATTCATGTGATGAGGCTTACATAAGGGCTGCATTGCAGTTATACTTCATTTGATGACAGAGTACTGTTTTTCTGTGTAAACAAAAGTCAAGTGATAAGGCATGGACAAACAAAGTCTATAGTTGAAACCAGGGAGAAAACAAACTTTTCTGGGAGGATCTTAAGGTGGTATCATCTGCTTAACTGTCATGTTTCTTTTTAAAAAAGAAAAAAACCTGACTATTTTAAATAAAAAGAAAAAAAAAATTAAGAACTGAAAGCCTTCATTGCTATCATTGTTCCTTGCTTTAGCATGCCTTTAGATTCAGTAGTGAAATGAGTTAAATTGTACAATTAAAATTTTGTGTAGCGTGAGTTAGCAAAATATTAAAATTTAAAGCAGCGCAGAGATTTTTCTCTTTAGCTTTGGCACTGAAATTGTAAAAGTGGACTGTCGTGGAAGAATTATAAGTACCTGTTTTAGAGAAATCTGGAAATTCTAGAAGAAATAAATAGTATTGATCTACTAACACCCTTTTAAGACCTTGCTTAACACTTCTTGCCAATTTGTGTAGAACACCAGTTAGCTTAAGAAGTTTTGTTTAAATATTCAACTTTTCCTTTTAAATATGTGTTACTGTAACATATGCTGGAATAAATAGCCTTCTACCTCTTCTCCCCATCCTCCAAATGTTGTTTGTGGTGCTAAATGAAATTATTTTCAGTGGAAACAAGGTTGGCCAAAACACTAGAGCTTTGTTATTGCTGTATGCTTTTTTTTTGCCCTTTTTTTTTTTTTTTTGAGGTTTACTGTGAAAGCAGTGGTAGTATGTTGTGGAAGCTGAGTGCGGCCATGGAGTGGAAGTCCTCTGTGTGTTTAGGTGTGGGAGACAGCTGCCTGATTCATAGCAGTTGGCGGTGCAGTTTGTAGCTTGCATTAACATCCAGTCTTCTGCCTTCTTGGTGCTGGTGAGGAAACAGTCTGAAACAGCTTTAAAGTTATGCATTAATATGTAGATATAAGTGTCTGTAGCTTTTAATAAATGTATGACCCTTTATGAAAGCTTTATGTAAGCCTTAGTGTAAGACCCTCCCTGGCCTTTGGACACTACCAGTATGCCATTACCACGTTATTTTGTGTGAACTCGTAGGTGTCCATTCCTGGCAAAGTTTCTTGTTAGCTTAGGTATTGATCCTGGGAAACACCTCCCTTTGTGCACTGTCCTGCTAGGTCTCATTTAAGCCAAAGGAACTCTTTATTGCCTGATGTTAAGTGCTCAGAGGAATGAGATATTTGGTCATAAGTTTTGTGGCAGGGACCGTAGCCATCTCAGTTGGTTTTACTGTGGTCCTGATATGTAAACAATTACTGTAAGCTTAAATTACTAAGGCAATTTGAAACAGTTTATTTCATATTAGAATACTTGTTTTGAAAGCATCTGTGCTACATCCAGTGCATGAGGGACTATGAACTCTTATGCAGACAAACCACAAGTGATTTGCATTGGTGATTTCTGAGAGCAGCTGGGAAATGCCCAGTTTAGAAGTATTATGTGCCAAGAAGAGATGATTTAATTCAGTCAAGGCAAATAAATGGGCTTTGACCCTGAATAAGCTTGTCAGGACAGACTTTT
The DNA here is from genome assembly GCA_013401315.1 of Balaeniceps rex. NCBI lineage: Eukaryota > Metazoa > Chordata > Aves > Pelecaniformes > Balaenicipitidae > Balaeniceps > Balaeniceps rex. The sequence continues at coordinate 54,511 of VYZW01062281.1, forward strand.
CTTTCTGTCCCCAAGGAGCTGCAGCCAGTGTTCAGCAGACAGAAACGATCCTAGGATCAGGTGTTGCCGCTTTTGTGCGCTGGAGCTGAGGGAGGCTGGCAGAGCAGTGCCCAGGCTAGCAGCTGCTGCAGAAAAGGAGGATTGTTCCAGAAACAGAGGCAGAGCCTCCCATGCCTGCAATGTAAAATTGAGAGAACTGCTTTTAATTTGTGTGAGCTACCTTGCTGTGTGATTTATCTTTTTTTTTTTTTTTTTTAAAGTGACTTTGCATCAATAGTTTTGGAGTTCTGGTTGGATTTGTAATCTAATAGGGGAACCTGAATCCTAATGAAAAATTAAGCCTACAGCTAGAACATGAAGCAGAAAGTACTTAGCCTTGCTGTTACGCCAGCATAGATATTAGTTGTTTAAAGCAGATACAAGTAGCAAGGAAGTAGCTAGTTCTTTCTAGATTTTATTCACAGTGTGTATGTCATGAGTTAACTATGTAGTTGCCTTGTGAACCTGTCAGTTTACATTGTGGTGCATTACCAGGGTGGACTTATTTCACAGACGTGCTCTGTCCTGGAGCTAAAATTTTGCTGAAATGGTATTACCAGTATTATTTTTATTAGTGGTAATTCCAAACTGTAGGCTTGCTAGTGCAGTGAAGTCTGCATGCTAGTAGCAATTAAACCAGTAGAATGATTGTGTTTCCACAATGATTTCTGCACTGAATTTGCTCAGCCTAGCCAAGAAGGACTTTCTACTTGCCTGGAGCGGAAGCTCGACAGTTAGAAAATCAGGCAGCCTTTTCTATTTTATACATTATTGAAAGTCAAGAAGATGAAATTAGCCCATACTTTCCTGATGAGGTAGCCAAGCACGCTCTTTCACTGTTAGGTTAAAATCTCCAGTGATATGTTGGATATTATAGTCAATAAGTTATTTGGATAGTTTTAACTGTTAATGGAGAACTAGTAGAAGTAATACTGAAGCATCACATCTTTAACTTTAGTCAGGTGATAAGCATAAGTTGATCAGTTTTTAAATGTTTTCTTTGACTTAAGCCATTCTCTAATATGTTTCTCCATCTTTACATAGAGGATATTCTTCTCTACTGGCAGTGGGGAAATTTAATGCCCTAGGCAATGTGGAAGAAGCTATAGTGGCTGCAGCTTTTTGCCCAATGTAGTTATCTTTGCCCAAATCAAACAAATAAGAAGTTGAAATAGTCTGATTATTCATATGTTTAGTAAAATATGAAAATATTTAGAAAAAGTTTCTGGTTTATCAGCCAGAAAGTTATTTTCCATGCAGTATCCACATTTAGATGCAGGTCTTAATTTTAATCAAATTCCCAATTTTCTGCCAGAATTGTTTATTAAAAGAGCTTTTGATCATGCTGGTTTCTTGCCTTTCTTCGGGGTAATACATCTGAGTGTGTGCTACATATGTTTTCTTCTGTGAGAATGGAAGGTGTATAAATGAAGAGAACTGGATTTGTCTATGAGAAGCTACTACCCTGCACTTATGTAGTCCCATGTATATATTGTCTTGTAAGTCCTTCTGCATTACTTCCCTCAGACTGGAGAAGAGGCTGAGGATGTGAAATGGTGGCAGCTCAGCCATTGGTGCAGATGTTGCTGCAGTGGAGAGCTCTCTTCCTGCTAGCCCCACACAATTTGTGTGCAGAAACTGGCTTTCCTGTGAATTTCCAGATTCCAGTGGATTTTTTGGACAGATGATGTTGAGCAAGGCCCTGATAGTCTTCACAGCAGTACCAACTCCAAACTTGTTTACTAGTCAGCTGTGACCAGTCTGTTTCTTTTCACTTCTCTTGTTATTTAAGCTCCAATTATTTCAGGTTTCCATTGGTATTTCCATATAAATGCTAAATATTTTCTCATTAACAAAAATATTTCTTTCTTTTTTTTTCCTGTCCCCTCTCCACCACATCTGAAAATCAGCCTGTAGTTAACAAAACAAAGGCCTGTAGTTAATCCAAGTTTTGCACCTGGTTGAAACTTCATGGGAAGTGCTGTTAGAGTCAGTACCAAGTGGCTTGCAAACATCTCAACTGTTGGGGGATTGGAGAATGGGAAGGTGTTTGTGTGTGGAATTTTGGGGACTGTCAGTTTATATTTGCCCGAAATGCTTGTACTGAGCAATCAATTCGGAGCATGACTCAGTGTGGAAAAATGCTACCTACTGAATTTCTAGCATAGTTTCCTGAATTGCCCTGACTTTTAACGTTTTAGAGGCTGTATTTTAAAGCATCATCTGAAGCCGACAAAGAGCAGTAAGGTGGTGAAGTCTTCATAGGGCAGCTCAGTACAGTGTCTCTGCATAGGAACAGAAGGATGGAAGAATTCATCCTAAATTTTGATGCTGTTGCTGCTAATGTGGGTGTCTTTGCAGCCTTGCAAATAGGATGAATAGACATGAACGAAAGAATTAAAATTGGGGATTGGCATTCAGACGTATAAAAGTGTGTAGCTGAACCATAAGGACTGAAGAAGGTGGATAATATTGTTCCTTTCTGTTTTGCAAGTTTTAAAACAGATAGTACTAAATAAAGCAAGTGGGTTATTTTCTCTTACTGCAGTTAGGATTTACCAGCTCAGAGCTTTCAGTCACTGCTTGAACAGTCTACCTTCTGTTTTGAAACAGAGCAACTTCTGTTCATTAGAAACAGTCAACAATAAATATGAAGAAGTTTTTTGCAGTTTGCTTTAGAACTTGGTGTATTGGGTGTTATGGATACAACGCTTTTTTTTACAAGGAGTGGCAGGAAAGTCATACAGTTGTTTTTGTTCCAAGAATGCTGCACTGAAAACTAACAGAGTAAAGGCACTATTCAGAGCAAATTGTTAAAACACTGTTTTTATCTGTCTTGTCCTGTTGTGAAGTGTCTGGTTGCTATTTTAGTAGTGTTAGCTAAGCAGTCATTTCAGTAATGGTTAATGAGAACTTGTAATTTTCTTTTAACTGACCTGATCCTCCTTTTCTTTTATTGTATTGTTTAACTGTATTTAACTTGGGAAGTGGCTTGCAGCTTTAGCTGTAATAATTACGTCGGTAACTTTGTGTTTGTTTTGACTTAAATGAAGTTGGTGAAATGTAATTCTTGGACCTGTAGCTCATAAGTGTAAAGCAACCAACTGCCCTAGACTTGAGAATATATAACTGGGAAGATAAATTCTCTGTATGAAGGTGAAATAAATGAAAACCATTTTCAGAGCTACAGTTGTCTTGGAATGAGTGTGTAGTGATTTCTGGACTATAGCTCTAAGGGCTGGGAGAGTAAGTGTATGTGTGTGGGTAGGTGGGTGTGTGGGTGTTTGAAAAGGAAAGGGAAATCTGGGTAAAGGAGGCAATAATTAGGAGTTCTCCTTTGTTGCAGACATAGTAAACCCTTTTAACTCTGTTTAAAAATAACAGAGTACCTCTTTTTAAAAATTAGGCTAACTTGAAGAAGTAGCGGACTTAGACATACATTTAACTGTTATGAGGAAGAAATTGGATGAAGGCTAGTGTTGGCATGTCTGACAGTTTTTTGGTCATCTGGGTAATCTTACATTACATCAGTTTGTTTTCTCTCATATTAAAAAAAAATTATTTTCCTGTAGTGAATAAACATTGTTTTGTTTGCTTATTTCTGAATATACTTGTGGCACTTACTCTTGAGTTCCCTAAAGGTGCTGGTAACTTGGAATGTGAGGAAGTTCCTGGGTGTATGTAGTTATTCTTAAAATATTTCACTTAATTGCATGAAATAATTTTCTTTCAAAGTTATATACTTTAGAGGTTAAAAAGTTTTTTTCTTTTTTTTTTTTTTGGGGGGGGGTGCAGAAATAGTGTCATTGCTCTGCAAGTTCAGCTTGTGATCCAGAAAGCTACTGTCAATTCTGTGTCTTTAATTGAAAATACCCTGTGTGCGTTATTAGTTCGTTCATCGGCGTAATGTGATGCTGTGGGCAATGTTTCTTGAAACCAGCAGTCTCAGAAAACTGTGTTTTTAGTAAAGTTTGACTCTGTTAATTATATAGTAGTTACAAGCATGCTTTATAAAGAGTTGACACTATCCACATTTGTGTTGCAGTGGTGTACTTTTTACAGGCTTGATGTGTTTGGATGTGTTAGGCTGATTGGGCTTACAAGAGGTACACGAATTACCCCCAAATCCCTGAACTCTAAATGTGACTGAGTTTAGGTTTGCAGGTACTCAGGGAGTGGTTTTGTGTGTTGTTTTTTTTAATTCCTTCCCCTTTTTCCCCTTACACCTAAATAAATGTTATTCTGTAGCTTGGTGAAGCAGCAGTGACTACAGTATTTTGGGGGGTTGGATAGCCTATATTCATCACCTTACTTTTGACAGTACTGTTTTATCTCAGCTGAATTCTTGTGCTCTAAAATTTCTGGAAACAAAGTGTCTCTAAAATACTGGCAGCGCTTGTTATCATGACTCATTACTAGGCTGCTGGGCTGTGCACTCTTCAGCAAGCTTTCCTTAAACTCTCTTTCTTTCCTTAAACTCTCTTTCTTTCCTTAAACTCTCTTTCTTTCCTTAAACTCTCTTTCTTTCCTTAAACTCTCTTTCTTTCCTTAAACTCTCTTTCTTTCCTTAAACTCTCTTTCTTTCCTTAAACTCTCTTTCTTTCCTTAAACTCTCTTTCTTTCCTTAAACTCTCTTTCTTTCCTTAAACTCTCTTTCTTTCCTTAAACTCTCTTTCTTTCCTTAAACTCTCTTTCTTTCCTTAAACTCTCTTTCTTTCCTTAAACTCTCTTTCTTTCCTTAAACTCTCTTTCTTTCCTTAAACTCTCTTTCTTTCCTTAAACTCTCTTTCTTTCCTTAAACTCTCTTTCTTTCCTTAAACTCTCTTTCTTTCCTTAAACTCTCTTTCTTTCCTTAAACTCTCTTTCTTTCCTTAAACTCTCTTTCTTTCCTTAAACTCTCTTTCTTTCCTTAAACTCTCTTTCTTTCCTTAAACTCTCTTTCTTTCCTTAAACTCTCTTTCTTTCCTTAAACTCTCTTTCTTTCCTTAAACTCTCTTTCTTTCCTTAAACTCTCTTTCTTTCCTTAAACTCTCTTTCTTTCCTTAAACTCTCTTTCTTTCCTTAAACTCTCTTTCTTTCCTTAAACTCTCTTTCTTTCCTTAAACTCTCTTTCTTTCCTTAAACTCTCTTTGGATTAAGTTTTTTCACATTAAGTTACATGTAATGACATTTGTTTAGCAGTTTAATCTCTTAGGCATTCAGTCATATAGCAGAAAGATGCTACAGAAAGTGTATTCCTCTTTTGGTACTGTCCTAATTTAATACCAGGCTCTGGTAAGCTTTACCAGCAGTGTAACACGCTCCAGAGCAGGAATGATGAGAGCTGCTAACTTGCGTGTTAAAGCTGGTTTTGGAGGACATTCCCCTCCCCCCCCCTTAATTTGCAAAAGAAATATAGGGTGCCATGCTCTTTCTTTTGTATATGGAACTGCTTTCTTCATGAATCCTTATCCACAGAAAGATACACTTGATTGCCTAATTGGCCTCTGTATCCGTGGGTGCAGTAGTTGCAGACACTGGTCTGGGGACACACCAAAAGACCTTGCTTTCCTCTTTTCTTTTGAATTTGTGACCTCTACATTCTTTAAGTAGTGTGACCATCAGGTGCTATTACCATAAATTTTTCATAGTAGTAATCTTTACTAGTCTTCAGTGTTGTTAGTGCTAGTGATTAATGTGAAACACCACCACCAATGAAATGAAGATTGTGTTTCATACTTCTGTACATGAGTTTATCAGTCATAAAAGCTAAAATTAAGGTTTCCATGGAAAAATATAACTTACAAGAAGCAAGTGCTCTCATGTGAGAGAGACAGATTTAATGTGCGGTTTAAGGCAGTCCTTCTGTCCTTGATTTGGATATTGGGCTTGGTACATAAATATGTACCAAGAGCACAGCCATCAAATTGTAGGCTCTAGCTGGTTGAACCTTCTGGGAAACTAGTTTTGGTGACATGGAGCAGTCATCCAAACCCAGAGCCACAGATGGCTCAGCTTCCTTGTGGTAAATTTTTGGGTTACATATTTCCTTTGTTCCTGCATTTCCTATATTGCCTCTGAAGGCATTTCTTTGATTTCTGACAGGCCTTTTGGAGATGTTAGATTTCCCAGACCACCTGGGGAAGGGACCTGCCCTTCATGCCTGAACCGGGTATTTGGGATGTCTCTGCTGTTCTACCCACTTTGGGTGATGTCCGGAAGTGCAGTGTAAGCAGACTAACAAGCTGAAAGTGTACATAAGGATTTCTAAAAGACTAGAAGCTACTGCTCAAAATAAAAACTGAAATGAGGTAGCATCTTCTGGAGTTCCTTTTTGCTCCTTTTTTTTAAAAGGTGAAAAAGGTTCTCAGGGATTATATTTTCAGGGTTAATCCTTACAGGAGGAGTAGTCTGTGACTGACTTGAATATTTCAGGGTATGTCCATATATTTGGTACAACGTGGTATCCAGACCTTGAGCTAGTGCTGACCACGCGAGTAGTACAGTTGAGCACTGTGTTCCACTGTGCTGTAACAGCAGAGATACTTACTTAAGCTTCTTACTCTCTAAAATTACTTGTTCATGCTCCCTGATGGGGGGGCAGCCTCTCCAGGCTAGTCAGCTACATGGAGATCAGGTGTCTGTCATCTCTTTTAGCACCGGGGTATGTTTGACCCATGATTACTGGGAACCAAGGTCTCTATTCTGCAAGTTTATTACATGATACAGATGTGCCTGCATTCCTGTGTGGTACAAAATTAATTTTGAACTTTAGTTTTAGGAAGGCCTAACTCCTTGTTTCATTTATTGGTAATAAACCATAAATACTTCAGGTCTTAGTTCATAAATTAAACTTTGCTGCACTTGCTTGGGTCTCATCTTTTCTAAGATACTGTGTTATTATTTCTCTTCTAGCTTTCTGAGAGTGGTGAGACATATAACACTAAATGTTCACAAAAATTCTTCTACTGTGCTACTTGCCTTCTTTTTTAAAAAAATCAGTTTGCCTTAGAAATGTCACTTCCAGTATCAGTTTAGTTCTAATCAAATTGCACTTGGATTTGGAGGTGTTCCAGTTCTGTGCTTGGCAGGCACGTGGAAGCTTATGGTAGCGCTGCTTTTCCATCGCAGCTGACCTTGTCTTGAACTAGAAATAATCAAGGCCTGTATAAATTCTGCAACACAGTCCCCCCTTTTCTCTCTCAAAAGTCAAATTGTTCTCAAAAGCTGTGGATTTCTTCGCTCACTAGAGAGTAAGTTAGTCCAGGAGAAATCATAAGGAGGAGGTTTGGATGAAAGCATTCCTTGATGTTGGAGGTCTACTAGCTCTACTGGAGGGTCTTTTAGCTCTTCTCTGGGAGGTGGGGATGCAGAAGGGAGCATGCAGGGCAGTAGGAGGTCTGTGTGAGGGCAGGCTTGGGCCTTTCCCCTCCCTGTGTGTTCTTTTCTTGGTAAAAGCACAGGACTGTGCCTGTCAGTGTGAGGATGCCATCTGCATTGCACAGCCTGCTAGGCTGTTACAGAATTGCACAAGAATTAATCTGAAATCATACTGCTAAACTGTTTTCTGGCTGGCCGTAGCGGCTGCCTGGAGATGCAGCTATTGTACGGTGTGTCAGGAACCAAGCGAAAGCAGCAGCCTGTGAAACTGCCTCAGCCTGGCACTGCGAATGTAATCCACAGCCTGAACAGTTAATGGGTAGATGAGCTGATCAGATGCAAGCTGCTGAAGGGGGTAATTGTTTTATGACATAAAATTTGGTTTTAAAAATAATAAAAAAAAAAAAATAGCTGAAGAGGCAGAGGTTCAGTGTAGAGGGGGAGAACTGGACAAATCTAGTTACAGCAGTGGTATGTTTCCTCAACTTAATTTAATTCCAGTTTTCCATCTGCTGCCTTCTCATTATGTGCAAACTGGAAGTGACAGTCTGCAGCACTGAAACAAAGTATTCTGCATGTGTATTTTTGAATAGGAATTTTTTTTGTTTGCAATAAAATAAGTTAGCTATTGAAAATGTAATATCTCAGAGCCCATTTGGTAATTTAGTGGCTGGTTTTGCTGGATGTTTTAAGCTAAGGGCTTAATGGTCATGTTTAATGGATACACATGGGCTGAAGGGATTCTGATACCTTTTTATCAGTATCTTAATAGGACTTTGGAGTAAAATCTGGACTACATAGATTGTGCTCTAATTTCTGCCGCAGTCCTTGACACATTTTTATGTCGGAGAGCTAGCCGGGAAGTTTTATTAACTCGCATCGAGATACCTACTTGATGTGCCTTAAAGTTTTCTGGTGTCTAAAGGCAAGCATTGGTACATGTGCAAAAAACCATCTGCCTCACTTGTGCTTGCACAGGGAGCTGGTGTGAGTTTAGGCTGAGTAACACCTGGGCTCTGCCTAGTTTCTGTGGGCTCTGGGCACACACAACACCTGCTGGCAGCGTTGGGCTCAGTCTAGACCATGACAGCCATGGCAACTTTAGAGAAACATCGATGGGAGCGGTGCGCAAATCTTATGTAGGTGCGATTGAGTTACAGTTGCAGCAAGCCAGTGCTCGTTGCCCTGCCTGGGTGACTGGCGTGTGCCTGTGCCTCTCGCAGGCGAAGCGGGTTCGCAGGATGGGAGCTGGCCCATGGTGGGGGGAAAGGCTTTGCAATGTGCTGGCTGGGCAATTGCCACAGCTTGGCTGCTGAGCAGCGTCTCGTGTAATCACTGTAACTTGCATATCTGTAATTGCACATCTTAATACCAGTATGTATAATACCAGTGACTGATACCATTAATAGAAAATTGTACCATTAACTGATACCACTGAACACTAATGATTAAGGCATCCAGAAACTGAGTTAGTCTTTCTGCAGAAGTGGCACTGTTACAAAGGTACCCTGAATTTGTCTTACACTTTGTTTGCTTTTGTTTATAAAGATGGCTTTTATTCCATTATTCATTCGGTTATTGAAGTATTTCATGAAGGCTTGGTTTTTTTTCTGCTATTGTAGGCACTTGAAACAAATGGATTCCACCCTGAAGGCTATCAAGGGCTACTTATAGTACAGTATATTTATGGCTTGCTCAGAGACAACTGCCTAGCTGGCACTTGAAAAGAAAAGCAGAAGACAAATGACCCAGACCTGTAGTTTACCACAACAGTACAGGGGGTTATTTTGGTGCTGACCTTGGGATAGAGTGCCATGTGCTACTATTTGTAGGCATTGGGTTTGAATTTAATTTGTATTTTGTGTCATTCTGAAGTGGAGTTAAAAAAACCCCAACATCATGATGTTTCTTCAAAAGGAGGTGAGGTATCAACTTGTAGTACTTTTACACTTTTTATGAACTATGGGTATGTGCGTGTGTTTCTGGAGGGGAAAAAGCAGGGCATAAGCATATTAAAACAGTTCTTGGACTTTTCATACTTGGTTCACTGGCCACCAAATCTTTGGAAATCTTGAGAAGGACATTACAGAACTACATCTGTACTAAAGGTACTGAACGGTAACTTGCCAAATATGAGCATTTTTTTACCTGCTGGTGTTATTTAGCACCACAGACTGTGTTGCCACAGGCAGCAGAGGTGCAGGGGCCATTGTGCCGAGATGTGCTGGCAATAGAACAAAAACTCTTAATGGGTGATGGTTGCTGGCACAAGCTGGAAGGTTTGTTCCTGCATCCTTATTGCTGTGTTAACAAGAGGCAGACCTGGCGTTTGTCATATGCCAGCCTTTTTCATATGCTTAAACCTCGTTGAGAGGTAAAGAATTAATATACTGATCAACTAGTTCAGATGAATGCATTCAGATGCTATAGTTGTGGTCTCATTTGGAGGTGCTGATAATCATAGAAGCAAGGAAGCTTCCAGTGTGTGCTAGCATAAGTACTGAAAAGTTTATGCAAGCAGAAGCATTAGGTGTCTTTGGGATGAAATCTGTTCAGCTTTCTTTACTCCCTCTTTGTTGTGAAGAAGTATGTTTAATGGGAGTGGTTTGGTGAGCGTAAATGTAGTGGAATAGAAAGGAGAGGGAATCGTGATGCCAAAGTAAGGGCAGAAAGCAGTTTTCTTTTTCCTGGTTTTCAAGAGCTTTTGTTTGTTTGTTTCCCAGTTTATATTGCCTGCTACACTTCATTAAATGTTTTATTAGGTGCTCTTGGATTTAATGTTTCATATACCCACATGTGAAACTCAATTGTGCAAAATTTAATAGGCTTAGTGTAGTAAGAGAGGAGCATTGGGGAGTCTTGGGTTTACAGGTTAACTTGTTTGTTGTTCAGCACTGCACGTGGTTTGAGTGATGTTTGAATTTACGCTTTTCTGGGCAAGGTGAAAACAGTCCTTTCCCACAGCAGAGTTTTTAATGACAAATAACTTCACATGGGACTTCATCGTCATCTTTTCAACACACAGCCTCTGGCTAGTTATTGCTATCTGAAAGATTAATCTGTGATTTCTGCGCCCGCCCCCCCTTCTTTCTGTAAAACAAGAATAATTTGATGCTTTGCCCTTTATAGGTCACTCTTAGACATTCTTGTTTGTTTATTGCTAGTCTGTACAGGTATTGACAAGATATAGGGTAAATATTGTGGTAATTACCTTTTGTTAGAGTAACATTTGCAATACTTCACATGGAGATGCAATATAAAAAAAATCACTGGTCTCATTTTGTTTGGTATATGAAATGAGATTAAGGGATGTCTTGATCATATGTGTATGGAGATTCCTGGGGGAAAATTAGATAATGGGGAGGTTCTTAAATGAACAGGCACAGAGATAAAATTGTTCAGTAGCTGAAAGAGGATGTGTGTGTGTGTATGTATGTGTATCTATCTATATCCTTATGTATCCCTATATAAATAATATATATTTAAATCGCTGTGACAATTTTCTATTAGAAATAAACTAAGATAGGATTCTTTTCAAAGGGATATTGTGATATTATCTAGTTTAAACACGAATTGGTTCTGGGAAGTCTGATGTCTTGCATAATACAGGGTATTGACCTGGTGATTGCTGTAGTCCCTGAACGGTATTACCTGAGTCTGGTCTAGCTGACAATATTTTTAGCAGAGACATTGTGCACCTATTCTACTGAGAGATTAATTCCAGTATGATACAGTGAGTTATTGTGCCACCACTGGCTTTTTTAGCTCTGCCTAATTAGACAGCTTGTCCCAGTGTGCTGAGGCAGAATAGATTTAGGGGATTAAGTTTCATGTGTGTGGCCTGGAGGCTCTGCAAAGTACATGTAAACAAGAGTTGGGTGTGTTCATACTTTGGAGAGGAGGAGAGGGAAGGATGCAAGGCAAAATGTTGTTTGGGAAGTTGCCACGTTTAAGGAGATGTGATTGGAAATAGGTAGAAAACACCTGATTGTATACAATTAAGAGAGTAGCCTGAAAGACAGGTGAGATGGGGACATGTAGAAGACAAAATGAGTGAAGTCAAAGTGGTCCTGGAGAAAAATCCCAGTGGCAAATTGCCAGGCTGGGAACTGGGCAGAGAGAGATGACCAAAATGAACTCTTTCACACTTTAAGGCGTGGGTGCTGCCTGCTTTGCTGACAGGGGTGACCACATTAAGACATGAGAGTGGGAAAAAAATCACTTTCCCAATTGATGTGTGGGGTGGAGGAGGAGGAAGTGTTCCTATAGCCAGTGCTGGAGCAGAATCTGACTTGCATGAGGATGATTACTTGCCAGACCACACATTCAGTGCAAATAGTAAGACTTTGAGAGCTATGAGGTTCAGGTAATCCACTCACACTGTTCATAAGTGGCCAGAAATCAGGTTGAAGGTGAGGCATTTGTTGCTTACTCATTAAGGTCATCATGTTAGCTTGGTGCTAAACTTATCAGGAGAGCTATATAGATTTCAGAGAATGAAGTATCCCTTGAGCAGACCTCAGGCTGGGTGACGAAGATCTCTTGTCTGCACATCCTTTTTGGGGAAGATGTCTTTCAAACCTGACAGCTCCATGATCTCTCTCTGGTTGCTACCTCCCAACTCCATGGCAGAGTGGGACATTGTGTAAGAGCAATTACAAAATGAGAAGGGAGTCCGTCTTTGGGGTGAAACTTTCCTGATGTGACGAATCTTGCTTTGTTTTTCCTTTGTGCTGCATATGTGCTGGTTAAACACTACTTTTTCTCTTAGCACTGCCTTCAGACTTAGTGGTAAGTTAGGGAGGAAGGACACCATCATTGCTGCTGGGTCTTGGATGCTGTGTCACAACCTGGGGAGACTGAGCCCGTAACAAGGTGGTAGTAGTGACACAGATTTCCATCAGCTCAGCTGGTCTCTGGAATGGTATCTTGCTGTGGCCTGATTATGGTCACACATAATGCACTTGCAGCTTGCTGTTGTGCTGGGTTTTATAGCAGCAGAGCGCTCGGAGGTGCTGCCGGGCTGCAAGGCACGGAACTAGCTGGAAGGATTCTCATGGGAAGTCTCTGCAGCCTGGCATCGAAACTGCTCACTTGACAGTCCTGTCATTGCTATAATAATTATCATGCAAATGATTGATATTTTAGGCATGCTGTTCCTCTTTGTGGTCACTCTGAGCCTTTACTTAGTAGTAGAAAGGAGAAAATTATTCAGCACCTGTCATAATTGCATCAGTTCCTCAGTGTAGAAAATTATTATTATTTTTTTTAAAAAGATAGAATGAAAATATATGAAGAAAACCTATTTTTTTTAAGTTGTCAACCTTCATTCTACAAGTTAGCGCTAAAAGCCTTTCAGAACTGGGGGGAGGCTGGGTTTTTGGGATGCACAAGAGGTTACTTAATTTTGAAAATGTATTTTCCAGCTTGATTTTTAGAAAAGGTCTTTCTAGGCTTTCTCGTACTAGAAAACAATGCAAGAAGCCCCTCTGGAGCTTTAGAAGCCCTCAGAGCTCATGACTGTAAGAACAATTGATTGCCTTTGTGCCATCTGCACTGGATTAGTGAAAGAATAAGAGTGCTTAGTCTTACAAAGAAGCTTGCCCTCTGACTGACTTCACTGCATTAAAATAAGGCAGTAGAATAACCTACAGAGTTGGCATTTTCTAAATATTAAGTGTTATAGCATGCTACAATGTTTAATTTGCTCTATTTTCTAGTTGTGTAGAGTACTTTTAGAAAAGGCATATAATTAATTTCTTTTTGGAAACTTTCTCTCTCTCCCTAGAAATAAAAGCTATTTAATTACAAAATCTTCATTAATTTAGACGAAAATAACTTCATTACGAGCTTCTGTACATATTTGTCAGGTTTTGTGTTTAGTGGACACAGGTGCTACTGGATCAAGTTGGTTGTTAGTGAAGGAGCTATGTAAATTCTGAATTATTTTTAGCATTCTTATTTAAAGGAAAAAAAACTTATGATAATGATTATGTTGTTAGAGAGAAAATCTGTGACCTATATTACATACTCCGTGTCCTTAAATGCAAACGCTATTTGTAGAATATTTATGCCTATTTTACACATCACATAATCTTTCCTTTAATGATATTTTTCAAAGGTTTGCTTAATTTCCACTCCACACTAGGGGTATGCTGACGAGAGGTGCCGCCTCATCATTAATGAACTTTCCATAAAGGAATTAGTGTGCAGAAAACCTTACAAATAAATTATGGTTATTCTCTAGTGTCACACAGTGGGATATAATGAAACCTTTGAAACAAAAATTCTGAAAAGTACTCCCTCCTGACAGTGATGCACATCCCTGGGTGAAAAATTTGTAATCTGCAATAAAAAGAAGATATGTCATGCTCTGTGTGATTTGTACAGGATATTTCTAACTTGAACTGAAGTATATGTCTGCTGATATAATTTGAATTAGTCTGCAGCAGGCCACTCAGAGTTGTTGGAGACTAGCTCTCTCTGCATCAACAGGCATTGGCATGGTCGCAGTAGATCAGTAGGTAGCTTTGGGCCCTTATGTTTCCATTAGATTTTGGAACAAGTTTCGTGTGTTTGCAGCGGAGCGTTTTGGCTTTGTTTCCTCTGAAAGGTGTATAACTTGTGCACACTGAAACTGCTCTGTGATCCAAACCACCATGTGGTAAGTGAATATGTCGGGGGAATTTGCTTCAAGACAGCACAGCTACTCCAAACCAAACACTAATGTAGACATGGCCCTTAAAGCACGGAATATGAAATGAGTATGTGCCTTTAAAGTATACTCTGTGTATACAGATCTTCAACTTTGACATTGTGTAACTAAAAGTAGCCGCACAGAGGTAAATATAGGTACTTGAAGTTTTATATAAATGGAGAATCTATATAAAATATTCCATGATTTTGTTTGTATGTAGCTGTACTGCTGACATTTTATCACTCTTGTATATATCTGTTCCATGATCTTAATGGGCAGATCATGGAACAGATCCTCCTGGAAGCTATGCTAAAGCACATGGAGAACAGGGAGGTGATTCGAGACAGCCAGCATGGCTTCACCAAGGGCAAGTCCTGCCTGACTAACCTAGTGGCTTTCTATGATGTAGTAACTGTATCAGTGGACAAGGGAAAAGCAATGGATGTCATCTATCTGGACTTCTGTAAGGCCTTCGACACGGTCCCCCACAACATCCTTCTCTCTAAATTGGAGAGAGATGGATTTGATGGGTGGACCCTTCGGCGGATAAGGAACTGGTTGGATGGTCGCATCCAGAGGGTAGTGGTCAACGGCTCGATGTCCAAATGGAGACCGGTGACAAGTGGTGTCCCTCAGGGGTCCGTACTGGGACCAGTGCTGTTTAATATTTTCATCAATGACATAGACAGCGAGATCGAGTG
>VYZW01062281.1:69663-86656 GCA_013401315.1 Balaeniceps rex
GGCCTCTCAGTACTTAAAGGGGGCCTATAGGAAAGATGGGGACAGTCTTTTTAGCAAGGCCTGTTGTGACAGGGCAAGGGGTAATGGTTTTAAACTAAAGGAGGGTAGATTTAGGCTAGATATAAGGAAGACATTTTTTACAATGAGGGTGGTGAAGCACTGAACAGGTTGCCCAGAGAGGTAGTGGAGGCCCCATCCCTGGAAACATTCAAGGTCAGGTTGGACGGGGCCCTGAGCAACCTGATGTAGTCGAAGATGTCCCTGCTCACTGCAGGGGGGTTGGACTAGATGACCTCTAAAGGTCCCTTCCAACCCAAAGCATTCTATGATTCTATATAAGCCTTATTCGTCCCCTATCTTTTAAGCTGCACTTTTTTTTTTTTTTTTAATTTGGTGCTGCTTCAAGAACTTTGAAACACTTTAAAAAAAAAACAAACAGGTCATTTTGTAAACAAATTATTAGTTAATTACAGCTAGAATAATATGTTATGTTGGCCAGAGTTTTTCTTCCTGATAGTTAACCATTAAACCAATTGAATTGCAAACTTCCACAATCTTCTTTAGTCACGGAGCCGGTACATAAATTCAATTTTGACAAGATTGCAAGACTATTAAGAATGCAGAGGAATTAATAAGATGATAGAATATTGTTCTTTTTCTTTCCTCTGAAGGTGTGCTGCTTCACTGAAACCAAACATTTCACAGAAGTGTTCTGGCTGTGACAAAGTTCTTTTCCTGTCATAGGAGAAGAAGAAACGTGAGCCTTCTCCTTGCTCTCATAGCAAGGAGGCTTTCGTTTAAGATGATATGTAGGCTTTGGGGGTCCTTGCTCCCAAATTATTACTTAAACTATCCTGCATTTTTTTCATATTTATGTTGCTATTTAAAAAAAAAAAAATCCATTTTTACAATGAAAGCACGAAGAAGTCTGATAAAACTGGAAAGCTTGATTCCAAAGTCTGAAACGGATCATGCAAGTTACTCTTTAGTAATGCATAGTATACATACAGAAACATTCACAGTTCTAGGCAGATTGTCAACTTGAGGTTGTTAGGTGAACCTTCAGGGAAGATAACATCATTTGCATGAACAGTTGTATGAGTGGCGTTCTGATACAGTCAGTACTGTGGCTCAGACAGCTGGAAGCTTCCTGGCTTGCTGAAAAATTCTCATTTTTTTCAGTCAGTAAGGCATTCTTTTCAGATCTCTTATTTACATTGTTTATATCCTCCTCTTTCTGATGATGGGAATTTCTGATAGTTCTTTTTGTCTCTTCCAAAACAGAATTAGACCACAGCTAGCCAAAGAGAAGATTGAAGGATGCCATATTTGTACATCTGTCACACCTGGTGAACCTCAAGTGTTCTTGGGAAAAGATAAGGCCTTCACTTTTGATTACGTCTTTAACATTGACTCGCAGCAAGAAGAGATCTATATACAATGTATAGAAAAACTGATTGAAGGTTGCTTTGAAGGCTATAATGCCACTGTCTTTGCTTATGGCCAAGTAAGCTTTACAATTTTATTTTAAAGTATTGATTTTGGAAGAAACAGTTTGTTGTAACTGATCTTTCTTTTAAAATTCAGAATGCATGAACCTGTTTTTTAGCGTCTTGGTTTTATTTTAAGTGAGATGTTCTGTAGGAGACTGTTTAGGAGTTTGTATAGATTCTGTGCAGAATAACAATTGAAACACAGAAGACATATATAGGCAGGAGGTCTGAATTAATAGTAATGCTGAAAAAAATAGCATGAGTCCATATAATTCCTGAATTCACCCCAATGCAGCAATACAAATTAGTGACTTACTCAGTTGGTATATAGAGACAGGTTGTACTGAGATTCTTTTCTGAGCAGTTATCCACCCCTCTGCATTTTCAGATGCTTTTGGGAAGAGGAGCTTTTTTAAAATAGATCCTAGGGAACTTCAGGCCACATTGTTTGTTTGTGGGCAAAATGTAGAGATCAGATTCCAAAGTCTGAGAACTTTTCATAGAGAACACACCCTCTCAGTACACTGGGCGCACATTTTACTTCTCAAAGCTGAAATATCATTGAGCACAGTATAGAGAATGCATTATTGTCTTCTGAATATTCCTTTAGGAATTGATTGCATAAAATTTGGTTTTGGATGCTGGAGTTCACCACTATTAAATGTCATATCTCAAGTTTGCTAGCTGAAGTCTAGTCCTATTGAAACAAAGCAGTTTGCAGATCCATTTTAGTAGATTATGTTCAGCTGCATGATACTATCTTTGTGTTAGACTTGACCCACTAATTAAGTGAAAATGCAACACTACCTTGTCTTCTATAGGACTCCACATTTAATTAAGCTATTTTCCTAGTGAAGGTACAGCTTGTATTTTTCAGTGCTGTCTATAAATTGAGAACAATGGTAATATTCTCCTTGAGATATTCAGACATCATAATTAAGAGAGTCATTTGATCTACTTCAGTAAAGAATTGCAAATACTGCTGCTTCAACCTCCAAAATATATGCTTTAATTAGCAGTCTCAGTTGAAAACATTGACTATGCTTTTGACCTCAGAGATGATAGCTCAAGGCTGATGTGAGCAACTTAGAGGAAGCTTGTAGGGGAAAAGTTATGAAAGACTGAACTGGTCCCTGCCTTCTTGTATGTGATCTGTGGATAAGCAGTAGAGTTTGTCCAACTTCTGCTGTTTATCCATTTTTCAAAATGACCTGTTGTGCATGTTAATATTGTAAAGATGACAGACTGACTCAGTAGTCACTATCTAGCACTAGTGTTCACAAACTGTATTTCACAAACTGCATATGATTCGGTACTATTAACACGTTCAAGTGACTATTCTTTTTTCAATTTAGACAGGTGCTGGCAAAACATACACCATGGGCACTGGATTTGATGTTAATATAACAGAAGAGGAACAAGGCATTATATCACGTGCTGTTAAGCATCTTTTCAGATGTATCGAAGAGAAAAAACAAGCTGCTATTAAACAAGGACTTCCACCTCCAGATTTTAAAGTGAATGCACAGTTCTTAGAGGTAAATATGATCTGTGTTTGTGTGTAACTTCATGTATTTTTTTGGAAAGCCAATTAAACATTTTTTTCTGGCTGCTACTCTTACATTCTTTTCCCATGAGATGTTTTGAATTAATCTTCAAGATTTCAAAAGGAAATTTTATGGAGTTTGCTTCAGCTCTTCAATTTATGAAAAAGAGCCTTTTTATCTTATTCCAATTATTTTAGTAGTTTCCCTTGCAACCTTATTTTGAAGTGTAGGAATAGTTATATTAGTCATCATTTATCCCTTTCTGCAGCACACGTTTGTAAGGCCTGTTGCTCTTGCCTGTTTGCAATTCTTTACAAAACCTTAAAGCAAGAAACTATGAAAAAAAAAAAAAATCAATTGTACTTTGTGCCTTTGAATAGTGACTGTGCTTTGCCTGCTTGCGTAACTTTGAAAGCTAAAGAAATCTATGGCAAAATCTGTTCAGGAGACTTGTTATATTCCTTTCACCAAAGAAGAAACCTAGCATAAAAATACTTCTTTCTGTGATCCCCAGTGGTTTAGGGTTGGGCCTCTGTGTCGCTGTTCCCTCTTTCATTAGGCCCAGAAAAAACCTGGGTCAGTGCTGCGGAAAAGCTGTTCCCTCTGTGTTTTCTTTAGACACAGCTACTGGTAAGGGAGGCCATAACATCTCTGATCTTTCCAGCCTGCAGCAGCTGTTGGTTAAGTCTTGCAGCTTTTATGCTGTGTCTCCTGCCCATAGAACTATATTTTAAATTGATTGATTTGGACATAACATTTACATTCACTACCGAGCTGCAAAATCTGATACTTTAAGCACATGGAGAGGAAGAATCAATTTAAGGAAGAACAGGTGTAAATGTGTATTACTTAGTTCAGTATTTACAGCTTTACTTTATCTACTTTGGTGGGGAAAAACCCCCACTTTTATATTACCCAAGAGAAAAGCTGTTGGTTTTATTACTGCTGAAGTAAACTAGGTCCTTTAGTCATATATTCCTACAATTGTTTTAAAGATTAACAAGCTGGCATTAGTTTTGCACTAGTATAGGTTTGTCGCTGCTAACCTTAAGCAGAGCTTTTCGTTGCTCTGGCTAATGTTTACCTAGAGAGAGTCTAGGCTTGAGCATGGGCCGCAGGAATGCTATACTCATCTGTTCTCTCTGTTTGAACATCGGGGAGCTGCAGCTTCATTTCTGCTTAGGCAGCTGCAACAGTAGTAGTGTAAGGAGTAGTAACCAGTGTAGTTTCTGAATTCCTTGTGTTTTTTGACATAACATTACAAATGTGACTGCGAGAGTCCCAAAATACAAAGCAGTAATTGAATGTTACAGTGATAATGGTATGTGGAATTGCAGCCATTACAATGTATTTCAGATGAAATGTACATTCTAAAATGTACATTCTGTCTTGTTTATCTAATTTAGAGAAAGGTTAAATGACATATATAATAGTTTCTCCCTTAACAAAATGTCACTTTTTTGGTAAATTTTTTAGATTGTACTGAGACTAAACAGGAGCTTTCCCAGAAAGAGCTTTTTCTGATTAGTTACGTATTATACACTACTCTTCTATCAAAAAATATCTTCTTCCTCCCATCCTATCTACCATTAGGGCTGGATTACACAAACAATAATTTAGTCATTGAACAAGTTGAAGCAACGTTTTATTTTGGTATAACTTTGAAATCTGACAGCTGGATAACTATTGGAAACAGTGACTTCTGTTTGCTGCTTGCTTGCTTTTCTTTAGTTTGCTGCAGTCTGCCTCTCTCAGCTCCTTGCTTTCCTGCTAACTTTTCCAAAAGATAGGCATAAGCAGTCCCGTGCAATTGTAGGTGCATTATAAGGATCTCTCTAAATTGTGGCATCAGTTTGTTTGCACTTAGCAAGGTAAAACATCAGTAAGAAGGCTCCTACGTAGAATATTTATGCCTAATAGTGAAATATAATTCCTTTTTAATAAGTAAAGAATTAAAAGCATCACATGCACAAATGCTGAGGCTGTTCTTCTTGGGGATGGATTTTCACTCGTGAGAGGAGAAAGCCTCTTGCTTTCAGTGTATGAGAAAGTACATTGGGTGAGTACGGATCTATTGCAGTCATTCTTTGGCTTTTACCTAGGGACTTCAATCAGGGATTTAATCAGTCTGGCCTAAGCTCTGCTGAAGTGAATTGGTATAACCAAACTGAAGACACTGGAACTGTTCCAGTGTACATCAGCAGAGACCTGAGCCATGAGATACCCAGTGGGACGCTGCTTTTTCTGTTTTTTTTGTTTTGTTTTTTTTATGCTTGCCCTGATATCTTCAATTGGATCTAAACACCTTTCCTAAAACCCAGAACGTTCCTATGAAATGATAATCCATCTCCTCTAACACCGATAACTGCATAGTAATTTCTGATGTCTTTGCTGGTTCTGATATAATTTACTAAAAGTCTGATGTGCTTAATGATACTGAGTTGAAAGACCACTAAATGTATATGTACTTACCTTCAGGAGACCCAGTGAAACAGGCAGTAAACATTAAGCAGCCTGAAACATGTATTAAATAGTTGCTGTTGCTCATATGATTGTGCCTGAAAGTTGTAACTAAATCTGGGACACCAAAGTGTAGGTATTGATGGAGGAAAGTACAAAAGCCCTGCTCAAGAAACTGTGACATAGTATTTTTGGCCTGCTGGTTGGTGTCTTTAATAAGCAGCTTGCACAAAAACTATTATATGTTAAATTCCTTCCAGGGCAGGAACAGTTTATCTAAATGAGAGAGACACATAGAATTATTCAGGTGAGAGAGAGGAGATTAGAAAAGGTGTGATGGCAGGGAGAGCAAGTGGAGTGAGTTTGAAGTGTTTGGAGGAGGGTGCAGCCAACTGAATCAACAAAACAAAAGCCAAGCCCAAGGTCAAACCTGAAGACAGCAGGTGCCTGCCACAGAAGTCACTGCTGCCGTTGTTCTGCTGGCACTGAGTGCCTCCCCTTCCCTGGTCCCACCAAAGAATTTTCTTCCAGATCTGATGACATGGAGGAAGTTACTGCTTCTTTGGGTGGCATAATAGTAAGATGGACAGATGACTTAATTTGCAGCTGCTCTGTCTATCATCCTATTGTCCTTGTAAATTTGGATTCTTCACAGCATCCTTTTTTGAGAGCCTTGGCGTTTGGATTTTTAGAACCTTCTGTATGTGTGATGCACAGATTTGTTAGTCTTTGGAGGAATTCCTAAAGTAATATACACTTTTTTGTCTCTCTTTTTTTTTTTTTTTCTCCTCAGCTTTACAATGAAGAAATTCTTGATCTGTTTGATACCACACGTGATATTGATGCAAAGAATAAAAAATCAAATATTAAAATACATGAAGATTCAGCGGGTGGAATTTATACAGTGGGTGTTACAACCCGAACTGTGAATGGAGAATCAGAGGTGATCACTGAAAATAAATTGTTCTGTAGCATACCAAGTGCTTTCTAAAAATGGTGTCTGTCCGTTTTGATAAGCAGTTAAAAATAGAGGTTATGCTTGCTTACATCTGCATCTCAGACAATTTAGGTGTAAAGTTGAGCTGAAATTTTTATTTTCTTTAGTTTCTATAGACTTAAATCTGGTAAATGTCTGATATTAAGTGCATACCACTTTCACTTAACGCTAGAAACAGACTTTTGCTAATAGTATAGTTCTGCTGGGAGAGAAAATTTTGGCATGTGTGTAAATCTAATCTCCCAAATCTTACGTATGTTATTCTTCCTGTGACAGGAAAGCTTTGCGCAATGATTGATGTGATGTAAATTGCTGTTCATAAGTGTCTGTGCATTGCAAATCTGAATGCAAATGTTGTTGTACTGTACATTTTTGAACAAAAGTATGAGAATTGTCCATTTTTGCCACAGGTGAATGGAAGGAAGATTGCTATGTTACTACCAGAGGACAGTAAAAATAGGGGTACGAAGATTTAAGTGGGTTTTTTTTGGTTTGGTTTGTTGTTTTTTTTTTTTTTTTTTTTTTCCCAAAAACCAAAAAAAAANCACAAAAAAACCCCACTTTTAGTTTGCTTATTTAAGAGTCTTTGTGCTTTTGGCATATAGGAACTGAAATCATAGCAAAGAGAAAAAGCTTATTTATATCCAAAAGAATAAGTGTTATAGGAACACTTTTTATTTAAACTGCAAGCAACGCAACGTACTTCTTGTCTGTTTTCTAGATGATGCAGTGCTTGAAGCTGGGAGCTTTGTCTCGAACCACTGCCAGTACTCAGATGAATGTTCAGAGCTCACGGTCACATGCTATCTTTACTATACACTTATGTCAAACCAGAGTCTGTCCTGCGTTTAACACTGTATGTATCTTGCTGTTATTAAACTTCAATTTAGTAACCATTTTTCAAAATGTTAGTATTGTTTTGGCAGCCACTGCTATTTGAATTGCACTTAGTAAAGATGCTACAGTCATCATCATGCTCGATGAATTTGCTAAGCATTATAATAATTTGATTTAATCTGTGCATATGTAACCATCCTCTAGCCAGAGGCAACAATAAACTGCAGCATCTTACATGAACCTGCCCATTCTCCTCTAGCGTTTTCTTCAGTATTTCATTGCAACATACGCAAGTAAGAAAGTTAAAATATAATTTGTCTTTAATTGGGAAAGCGTTTTTAAGTGTCTTAGTAGTTAGTGGGTTTAAGCTTGCAGTCAGCTAACTGAAAATGCTTGGATATTCCAGATTAAGTGTTGATATCCAAAAAGGAGCAAGTAGAAAAGCATTTGATTCTGAAGGTTAGCATATTTATTTTAAATAGATATATATTTGGTGTTCAGTCTATGTACTTAACCTGAAACTTAAACTATGAATGTACATGGAGCTGTTCCGTAGAAGGTTTTTCCATGTGAATGTTCAGTTGTTAGTTTCTGTTGGTGTATCTTGTGAAAAGGAGAGTTCTGAATAAATCCATACTACTGAGAACTACAGTAGCTTCAGGGGGACTTAATTTGATTATTCTAAAGGTATCAACATTTTTAAATGTTTTGGTGAACTCCTAAATGCCTGGCTAGCATTTTGCACATAGATATCACATTTTTAAGCATGTGGAACAGTAAATTGAATTTGTAGTGCTTTTTTTTTTTGGGGGGGGGGGGGGGGTTAACACTACAAATAATAATTTGCAGGCAGAATGAGGGTCGCTCCCTGGTCCGTTGTGGTATGTAGTCCTGCTTTATACACCTCTTAAAAAACACTTCTTCCCGCTTTCCATGCTGGAACTGTGGACCTGGTGGTGTGGGCAGCTGTCTGTCTTCTCACTTGGGAGGGGCTGGCATCACACTCGGATCCCAGACAGGGCACCTTGGTCACTGTGTAGTGACACTGTCCGCTCAGAGGTTTTGTTGAAAACTGTCTGTGTTGCTGGAGAGTGAGATAACTCATCTGGGAGCAGGCTGTCAGCACAGCAATCCACCTGCGCTGGTGCACTTGCAGCCTTCCCCACCAGCTGAGCCACCCACAGGACTCTTGCCTGGCCCTGCATGGTTTTTAATGGAAGCTTGTGGCTTGTGTTAAAAGGTGGCCGTCTTCTGCCTTGTGTCGCAATGTGTTTTGTTCCTTCTTTTTTGGGAGATATGAGCAAGATAATTTGACTGTCTGGAGCAGGACATTGCTAGATCCTGAATCTGAAGACAGCACCCTCATCTTTCCCTGCAGTATTTAGGAGAGTAGAGATTAGACCTGACATTGGCCTCTGAACGCTCCCAGAATATAAATTAATATGAGCCCTTATTGGGTGGCCAGGAGAGATGCAGCTCAAGTTTCTGTTATTGCTGCCATCTGTAGACAACAGTTTTGGGAGACCTTTGTTACTAGGGCAACGCAGTTCCTCGGATGACCGTGTCGGCTCTGTGCCTGTGTCTCTGTGCCTGGTCCTGGTGCCCAGGGTGGGCAGGCAGCCAGCGCTGCAGTGCACAGAGACGCTGCTCCTCGCGCTGCGTTCTCACCGTCCGTGCTTCTCAGAAGTTTCTGGACATACGTTTGATTTACTAAATAAGCAAGAGAGAAAGGATGTGTTAATCGTTGCTTTGGGGGCTGGGAAAGAGAGAGTGATCCACCAGGAACGTAAATGTCAAAATAGCCAAAAAGGTGTGACAGTCCGGCCTAGTGGAAGTGGCACAATTCCTGTTCTCTTCTGAAACTGCTACAAAAAGACATCACTTAAGAAGCGTGAAGTGTTTTAACTACTGTGAGAACAGTTTGGTCTGTAGCCACACACATTACCCCTTGCAATAGCGGAGGGAGCTGTGGGCTAGCTGACTAAGGACATAAAGATCGTTGTCACAGAATACCTGAGTTTGTTTTTTTTTTAAAGAAAAAAATCAAAACAATCCATGCTTACTGTGATAGAATATTCCTAATAAAGACTGTAGATTGGGCTGTGTGAATATAAGTCCAGTATACACTCGATATGTGCCTATTGCATGCTGCCATGGCAGTAGGTAGAAATTGTGCTGCAATGGGTATCTTAGCAGGAAGGTCAAGAACTGAGTGATTTGAAGATTTTTTTTTTTTTTTCCTCAATCGGTGTTGCTTTTATGACAACAGGCCTAACTACACTTGGAGTAAAATAAATCTCCACAGTATATGGTACAGCTACACTAATTGACACAAAAAAATTTGGGATTATCTAATGAAAAAGGATAACTTTACTGCTGTGCTTTGGGATGTGAATTGGAAAGAGGCCGAGGCAACAGTACCTGCCCGTAGCGCGGTGTGTTCCTGGGCAGACTCACTGCACTGATGGAGGCATGCATCAAGTGCCAGTCGTTACAGTTTACTTGAGGAGTAGGGGGGGAAAGAAAGGAACCTCTTCTTTCTCCCTTATTCACTCTGCTGTCGTTATTTCCTGGTCAAGTCAGAAGTGCTGATGGAATACTGGCTGCTAAGAAAACTAGCTTAAAAAAAAAATTCCTAAAATAAAGTTGAAGATTCATGCCACAGGGAAGCTGATGATGGGGATTAGAGAGGTATAAAATCAAAATATCTTTCAGTTATTTGGCAGGTTTATGAACTGGTAATTTAGGAGGGTAATATCATCAATACTTTTTGTTAAAAATTGATTTCCTTTGACAATTGATTTAAAACTTGGATTCCAGGAGAGGTACAAATTTTGGTGCCCAACTTGCTGATGAGTTTTGTATTTTTTAATATATGTATTCTCCCCTGCCCTGAAACAATTGTAGCCCATACTTAGAAGTAATTGGTATATTGGTTCGTGTGCATCTAGAGCTGGGTCTTCAAGAATGATATGTTAGTGGATATGAGTAAAATGGAGACAGTTTTTTTGAGAGATACTGATGTTGTTATAAGAGAACGAGTAAATAGGGAAGGAGATGGACATTACAAATGGGTAGTCTTGTAAATAATAGTTGTTTGAACTTTGCAGTAGACATGTTAATGTGAAAGATCTTACTAAGCTTTATGGGTTCTTCTTTATTTCAGGATAATGCCACCGATAACAGGATAATATCTGAATCTTCTGAGATGAATGAATTTGAAACTCTTACTGCCAAGTTCCATTTTGTTGATCTAGCAGGATCTGAAAGGTTAAAGCGAACAGGAGCTACAGGAGAAAGGGCAAAGGAAGGCATTTCCATCAACTGTGGACTAGTAAGACTACACAATTTGTTTCCATAGACTGTTGATACCATCTTTTCTTCCTTTTTGGATCACTTGTTTTTAGTAATCCCTGAAGTAGAAATGTATCATGTGCAGAACAAGGACTGTAGCATGAGACATAACAGTATATATTGATTCTTACTGGGTTCTGGCTTGCTAACGTTTTTCTCAGCTGTACTAGACCCTAACGATCAAATTATAGCACTTATAACTGTTGTGAAATAGACTTAGTTACTCTAGCTTTTAAAAGATATTGTAGAGGTATTCTTTTTAGTTTTTTTATTTTTATTTTTTAATCTGTCAAGACCAAAACAATTGGAGAACATTACAAGCAGCTTGCAAGGAGTACAACCATGTACAACATGGACAATGAATAAGCTTAAGTGATCAATAAATGCTGGTTCTTAGTTATAATTATGAAACATAATGCAAAACAACCCTAGGCAGAACACTTTTAAGTAGTAATAAAATTTTTAACGTGCAACATCACTTCTTTTTTTTTTTTTTTTTTTTTTNTTTTTGGCCTCTGTACTGGCTCTCTATGCAGTTTTTTAATTAACTATTAAATGTTTTCTTTAATTATGACTACACTGAAAAGTAGAGCTGGTGACTATCAGTGGAGATTGTAGTTTCACGCCTTTGATTTGAGCTACTTGGATGTGTAGAGGCTCTGTGCAATTCTCTTTTAAAGACTCAAAAATACATGTTTATTTTATATGTGAAAAAATGTCTTTTTTTCTGGCCTAGTGTGTAGTACCAGAGATGTATTCTGCAGCTAGAACTTTCTTAGAGATTCTCTTGCCATCACAACAGTGGTTATATTCTGTAGTTATTCTGGTTATATTGTATGGAGGAGAAAGAGAATTCAGTTCAATTTCATCATGGATATAAGCACAAAACAAACAGAAATTTGGGGGTTTAGTTGGCATAGATGTATCCTTAACAAATAGGATACAGAATTCATGAAGGTGAAAATCAGTGTGATGAAAGTAGTATTTTATATGACCACAAAACTTTTCATTTACAGTGAATTCCAGCCCTCAGCTTTGGGAAACAGATTGAAAGTGATTTAAACACTTCAAAGCAGTCACAGAATGTGGTGTATACACAGTTCTTCAACTGCTGGATGCAGTAAGACTATTTTCAAGACTAAGAACTGGCTGTACAGGGTGCCATCTAGAGGAATGTTCTTTAATTTGGCATATGATTGAAGTACATGCAGTTGCACATTAAAAATAATTTTACAGCCAAATGTTAGGCTGTTTATAAATGTGAATTAGACCCTTTTAGCAATGAAATAGGATAGCCATGGACATCTTCATCAGACATTCCTCATTTCCTATCTGTAGAGGTAGTAAATTTTGTTTTTCATATAAATGCCCCATATTTTATTCTAAATCTAGCATAAAGAAGATGGATAAAATTAATTTGAAAAAGAATATAGCTGCTGCTAGAAGTAGAGATCAGCTTTAATAATCAACAAAAGTAAATGTTTGTTGCATGAAGTAGTTCTAACTTTAGTTTACAACTGAAGTGAGATATCAATAGAGAGTGCACACAAATTGTGCTAAGCACTTAGCACTTGCAGATACCAGACTGCAAGTCATCTGATTCACTGTTGATAGCATGAACGTTTATAGATGTCTACTGTAAAATGTAAAAATCTTCAGAAATTTTTTTTTTTATGTTAACTTTCATGAGTATATTTGTTTTTTCACAATATGCAGACCTTGGTTCGTAGCTGTTTTTAAAATAAAACTACTCAAGAATTGATTGTAACTTGTGCTTTACATGATTTGGTGTTTTATAGCTGGCACTTGGCAATGTAATAAGTGCACTGGGAGATAAAAGTAAGAAGGCAACTCATGTACCATACAGAGATTCAAAGCTTACAAGGCTACTTCAAGACTCTCTTGGGGGAAACAGGTATGAAAACTAGAACATTTTTTTGCATTTCATTATGTACTCATTCATGTTCATTCACAATCTTCAGAAAGTAAAATAAACATTAAGCAATGATAAAATTAGCCAATCTTTTTGTTGGAGGGAGGTTCAAAAAATAAATTACTGTTGTGATACAAAATGCTGGCAATGCAGGGAAAAGATTTTAAAGAGGCTTTTTGCATTGTTCTTTTCAGTGCTATTGTAGCTTTACTAGACATGAGGCTTCGAGTTACTTAGAAGTTACCATTTCCAGGACAAGTCCTTTCCATGAAGAGACATCTTTAGATTATAGACAGCATAAATGGTAAACTTTGTTACTGTGTTACAGCCTTATTAATTACAGCATAGTTTAAATCTGTGATGAGTTTCTCCTTCAGAGATTTTTTTTGTTACTTTTTTTTTAAAAATGGTGCTAAATTGTTTGCTCTGATAGCCATGTGCAGGAGCTTGGAGTCAGCTTACCACAGGCACTGCCATCCTTTTGTAAAGGTTGTATATCTCAGGGTATGGTGCATACAAAGGTTGTATATCTCAGGGTATGGTGCATACGTCCAGTTATTTGATGCTGGATTAGAGCCTAATAAAAACAAACTACTGTATCACCAGAATTGTTCGTATGACCCTGTTCTGTGTGCCTGCTGTACAGACAAGGAAGAGAGGCTTTGGCCTCTGGAAACTTTGTCTAAGCAAACATGTAGCATTAACATATACAAATACAAAAGGGAGCATAGTTGATTATGTTTTAGCAAGGTAGTTCTCTTATTCCTCTATTTAATCTAATATGGCTGACTGCTATTTTCAGGAGGGTGGGAAATTTTCTGGTCATTTCACAAAGGAATAGGGAGAAGTGGAAGAGAATTCTTAAATCGTTGCTCTGCTCTTCAGAGAGATAACTTCAGCAACACCTTGCAGCACTACAGTGTGAGAAAAAGCAAAGAGCAAGACAAAACAAGTAAAATAAAGGCTAGAATTTTCAGAAGTGCTTAAGGGAGGAAGAAACTCTCAAGAATTATGAAAAAGTCAGCAGAAATCAAGAGCATAGCTCTTTTAAGCTCTTTCTGGAAATAACTACAAATAGCATTTCTTGACTAAATTTTATATCAAATACACTAGCTAATGAGCCTTTTTTCAAACCACTTCTAAAATTGTACTTTTGTTGAAATATTGACTCTAACATATTTTCCTTATAGCTCCGCTGCTCCCCCTCCTGTTCTTTAGGAGAAATCACATAGTTTAGTGTACAATATACAGATAGCAAATGCTGTCCCAGAGCATTTACACGGATATTCAGATATATTCTTTCTGTCTGTTTCTGACTGATGTTAAATTTCTGGACACTCCCTGCCACTACCACCTATTTTTATTTATGTGATAGACATACTAACACATGTCAAATTAGTAGTTTGCTGTTAAGGAAGAGTTACATATATTAACACAATTTGAATATTTTCTTAATCATGCTTTGGCAACCAAAAAGTGTGGGAAAGCCAAATTTCAATAAATGTGCTGTTTTTCTGCTGGGAAATGAGATTATTAGATTTCTGTTAGCCTGTTCTGTAGCCTTCCAAATTCTGCTCTAGGTATTACAGTCCACATTATCGTTTTTCTTTTGCAAATACTTAAAAAGTGATTCAGGTTAGATTGCAGTGAGTCCAGAGTTAACAATGATGAAAGCTTTGTATCATTGTACTATTCTCACCATAATCCTGACTTTAAATATAATGCTGTAACAGTTCTGAAGCAGCATTTAAATATTAATGTTTCTTGAATTATTCAAGTAAGAATATGGAGTATTGGTGTTTTAGAAAGGATTTTTATAATGTGTAATATGAAAAATGGAAACTTTCATAACTTTGGGAGAGTAGTTTAAAGAAGTGGTAAAATAAAGGGAGTAGAAGCATTGTTTTAAACTAGTTCATTATACAGTTCAGATAGGAAAGTGGAGTTCAAGTTATTCAGTTTTCAATACAGACACCTAGCAGAACCAGTCATCTGAGTTTTAGAAAAGTAATCACATTCTGAACTGAAAGCACAAGTAGTCCTGATATCAGAATTAAAAACTTGTTCTTAATATTGCATGTTCTTATTTTGAGGACTAAACTCAAATGGTTGGGAAACTTACATAAAGGTATGCAGGAGGTCTGAGTAAGAATTGTTGAAACTAAATCTTTCTTGTATCCTCAGGCTACTTATTTTTTTCAACTTCGTTTCCCATTGTGTATGGTGAAGGTAATTGTTTGCCTCACAGAGGGTTGCAGGGATTAATTTGTTTGTCTCAGCCTGAACTTGTGGAAGCGGCAGACCAGAATCCAGTCTGCCTAATGCAGATATTGCTCCATTGCCCTGGAGACAGTGCACTCTTCCTAACGCAACCACCTAAGCTTTCACATACAACGGAGAAGCAAATTCCTCTAAAGCCTGGTGGGGAGGACTCAGTCCATCAAATGTAGATGTTTTCCCCTATCTGTTGAGAATTTAGGCCATGTAGGCACCTTCAGAATATGATCTACAGCTGGAACTCTGGTTTTGACCCCTCTAGGCTGTTTTCATCTGATGCGAAATGAGGGTGTGCTCCAGGGAGCGAGGGAAGGGACCCCATTTCCTCCATTTGCCTGTTGAATGATTAAACTACTTAGTTGAAATGAAGAATTTTTTGCCTTTTTCTGCGTTTGTCCCACTGTTCTTGCTGGTCTGTCTGCTCAGTCTTTCATTTGGAGCAGGGAGTTATGTTCTCACCCTGCATATCCCATAATGGGATGGCTAGAGGGTGTTGTAGGAACATGAAAGGAAGATGTTTGTTCATTGCCCTCTCAAGCCTAGAGCTCAGGTCCTGCTGCTTTTTGTGGAAGTGCTCTAAGCAGTGGTGGTATGAAACATGGAATACATAGTTATAGCCAGATGTATGAAGGGTAAGTACTAGCTTTTGTGCTTCTGTTGAAGAACAGGAGATAATTTGCAGTGGAGAATTTAGGCAGTTTGGATCTTGGTAGAATCCAAGGTAGGCAATAAGTACGTTAGGCAGTTGTGCGCATGCATGGACAGTTAAGATGGTCATTCAGGCAACCTTCAGATTAAGTAGGTAGGAACCTCAGGAATTAATGAGAGTAGGCAGTCCTGACTACTGCGTGATCCAAATGACTGTCTAGGACTTTAGGTTGATCTTAAGGACTTAAATCTCAGTTTATGTATGATTAGGCAAACTGAATATAATATGAAAAACATTTCTAGGAACACCAATTAATTGCTTTTATAATTTTACGTGTAGAACAATTAATGATCTATCATCTCCTATGCTAGGGTGATACAAGATGTAACAATGCTGAACTTTGTAGTTAACAGTCTTGGATTAGATATTAGGAAAAACTTCTTCACGGAGAGGGTTGTCAAATTTTGGAACAGGCTGCCCAAGGAAGTGGTCGAGTCACCATCCCTGGAGGTATTTAAATGACGGGTAGACGAGGTGCTGAGGGACGTGGTTTAGTAGTGGACAGGTACGGTTGGACTTGATGATCTTAAAGGTCTTTTCCAACCAAAAGATTCTGTGATTCTGTCTTCTACTGTGAGTGAGAGGAATATTTTTCACAAATGTTATGAAGTCACTATTCTTGTTTCACTTTCTACCTGAAGACCTGTTAGCTGCTCTCTACTCTTCTTGTTCTTGATGTATAATGCTGACCTATGTTTGTAACTTGCAGTCAAACGCTCATGATAGCATGTGTGAGCCCTTCAGATCGAGACTTCATGGAAACCTTGAACACATTAAAGTATGCCAATCGGGCACGGAACATCAAGAACAAGGTGATGGTTAATCAGGATAGGGCTAGTCAACAAATAAATGCTTTGCGCAGTGAGATTACACGGCTACAGATGGAACTCATGGAATACAAAACAGTAAGTTCATCCTCTTAGGATTTCTTCTGCTTCAAAATGCTTATAGTGCCACGGCTTGTTTTTCTGTTGGCTACTTCCACTTCATGCACTAAAAAAATTTGAACAGCAACCCTAACTTAAACAACACTTCTAATTCCACTGATTGCCAAATGTTTTTAGAAAACTCAGATTGCATTCCCAGAGAAAAGATACATCAGTGAATGCCAATGACGTCAACAGATGCTGCATACTATTTGCTTTTTGAAAGGCAAAAATTGACATCGTCATGCTCAGCAAGGAGAAATAGTCACTTCCAAAGCAAAAATGAGCACAGTTTAGATTGGCACATAAATGAATGTGAACAGTTATTGTGTATTGCTTTTAAAAACTTACCAGACAGCTAAAACAATTTGTGTTTTAAAAATACGTTTAAATTTATACAAGCCGAATACTCATACTACACAATGCCCATTTCTTCCTGAAATTAAAAAAAAAAAATGTT
>VYZW01062281.1:95560-116313 GCA_013401315.1 Balaeniceps rex
CAGATAAATAGCCTGTCATACTTGTTACCTGCAGAGTGCTTCTATCTAATTAATGAAATGCAAAGTTTGTGTTCAGGTAATATCACTGTGAATTTTTATTCTATTGAAATTTCAGGAATTTGCAATGGGCATGCTATATACTGCAAAGGGGCAATTTACCCTGCGGTTTGGTAGGGATTCTTTGCTCTACTTCTGTCTTCTACAGGCATTTAGCTGCTTTTACTGTACTATTTCTTTTTAGGGTTGCTGTTCTTTTAAAGTTGTCTAACTAGCATTTTCCTATTAAAATGGGATTGGTAAGCCTAGTGACTGGTTCTGCCCCATCTGCTACCTTCTTTGATCTGTTTGTTTCCTGGTTATGGGTCAGTATGATGAAAGGTGCATAATTTTAAATACATGCAACTTATTTAAATTGTTCTGAGCTAGCCTGAAGATCTAGGAGCCAGTTTCTGAATGAGCAGCAGGTATGTACTGCTATTTATCTGTAGCCTTTGAACTTCATGACAGATGCTTATTATCAGAAACAGTTTACATGGCAGTAATGTTTTGGCTACTGAAATAGTGATATGCTTGACTGGAGTGACTGGAGTGTCTCACAGTATGACCTACTCACCAGAAGCCCCAGAGGAAACCTCCCATGTCCCTTTCAGTCATTAGTCAGCCTTACAGCCTTACCAGCCTTACCTGGTAACCTTTTTTTGACTGTTGTCTTTTGACTTCCCTAACCTTTATTATACTAAATTAGTGATAAAATTGCATGGGGTTCAGCGTGTTAGCTCCTAGCTGATACTGAAGGAAGATGGCAGGCAGTATAAGGTGAAAAGGCAGCAAAAGCTCTTGCTCAAAACTTGCTCATAATGGGAACATGAGGAATTTCAGTAGTTGTTGAAATTTAAGCCATCTCTACACTTATATAAGAAGTCATGCAGACATTTCTTTATTGATACAACCACATTTATTCAAGAGGAAAAAGTACAAGTAAAAATACTAACGCTTTGTCCATCTCATTGCTTCTGATGCATATTTTTTGTTAATTTATTAAAAAATAACAAGCAATCATTGGCATGTACTTTTTGAATCCCAGAAAAATAAACTGCAGATTTCTGCTTTTTATTTAAAAACAAACAACAAAACCCCAAACCAAAAAAAACCCGCAGTTTGAAGATTTTTATATGAATTATATTCAGAATATATGATTTAGAATATTAGTACTAAAAATTTATCATTACTATTTTATACTACAATATGTTATCAGCATATATAAAACTAGTGCATTTTTTTTTCCTGAGGACATATAACTTTGGTTCAATGGCAGTACTACTTCATTTTCGGTATTTTCCTGCCAATTTTAAGTGGCAAAAGAGGAGAAAGCTTTTTCTAGAATGAAGAGATTTTTTTGAATCCATATTAGGAATAATTCTCAAAGTGACATATATTTATCTAAAACTTCTTCCTTAGCGTAACTTGAATTTGCAATTGTTGACAGTGACAGATTAGTTAACCTACAAATGCTTCTTCTTTGTTTTCTATTTACTTTCCAACCGTGCAGAATGTATTGCCTTTTTACTACTTGTTGTCTCTTGATGGTATCTTTTAAAATTTCATTTTAAACTCCACAAGCTCATATATCATTTTTTACCTTCTTATCACTTTTGCTTTTCACTGTCTGGTTTGTCCTTCATTGGCTTGGCCTTCCAATACTGTACCTCGTGCTTTTGAAGGCTACAGAAACTTGAGGAAAGCAGTCAAGAAGAAAGAAGGTTGGAATATTTCCCAGGTTTTTAATTACCTGTCATTTCAATTAACTGGTTGTCATACATGAAAAGAAGTTGGGCACATTCATAGGTGCTTCAAGAGTAGTTCATTTGGCTTTTCAAAATTCTTCCCTGTATTTTGACTTTCAACAAGTGTTTTAACTGGAAGAAACCTCTGTTGTGGAATTGAGGTTGACTCTGGGATTGCACAGTGTTGAGCAAGCATTTGTGGGGAGGTGGTGCCTTTGGGAATCACTACAGAATTAAGTAGATTTCTTTCTTGCATGGGCTGTATGGAATGAAAGGCAGGAGGAAGGCGCAGTAGCTCATATGGTATGAAACGTATAGCAGGCAGTATACGACAATAATAATTTTGGCATGTGATATCAAGAAGGTCTGGGTCCTTCACACCTCAGTTAAGTCTGCTTCTTTTGTTTTTGAAAGCATGTGACTGAAGCCTTGACCATTCCTTCCATTCAGTTTCAGCCAAAGCAGTATATAGTTAGTCACAGAGAGCAGTTAAGTTGAGGACTCTAAAAAGAGAAGTATACTGTCATTAAAAATGAAAGTAAGGGAGCTTTTATTTTTCAGCTGTCTACTTTGATCCAAAAAAACCCCCACTAAATTCATGCAGATGATGTGGATCCACTGATCAGTAGCACACAAATTAAGCAGTACAGTTCTGCCTGGGAGAGCTGCTGGCTCGCCCTCCTCCTGTCTCTCCCCTTTATTAGGCAGAACACAAATTCTCTGTAGTGGTGAGCTCTCTGCTGTGTGCAGGTGGAAGGGAAACTGGGGATTTGCCTCAATCTGCATGAAGATTGCAGCTAAGATCTGTTATCATTCAGGCTTATTAACCAACATAAAACAGAACATGTTGTGGGCTGAGTGAGATGAGAATCTGTGGAAATGAGATTGTGTGGCTCAGCGTTCCCTGTTTGGCATTTGTTTTCTGTATAAATCTGGTTAGGCTTTTTACTTCCAGCCTCCCTGGCTGCTGCATAGATTCAGATGGTCCAGGCAAAAGCTTTCTGCCTTGCACATGGTCAGCTGTAGCTGGATTTGGTTTCACTGGTGATGAGTGGGGCAGAAGGAACCAGTTAGCACTGAACAGGTTGAAAAATAGTATAACAAAAATCGCGTGTGCCAGAGGCACTGTGTTACTTAACTGGCAGTCTTCAGAGTAGAGCTCTGTTTTAAAGGTGGCTTTTAGGTGTCACTTGCCAAATTATAGTGTCTCGAATCTATAGAGCGTTTCTTGTTGTTGCACTGAGTATTGGATTTGTCTAAGAGTTAGACCTTGAGTCTGAGCCCCTCGGTGTCAGTGGAGGAAGATGTGCATTTCTAGTTACCCTGCCTGATCAGTGACAGCACATAACTTGCCAAACTTGTATGCAGCTGAAGTTAGGTGAGGTGGATTCCACACTATGCAATCCTAACCACATTTTTTTTTTTGTTATTACCCCCTATGGTGTCTAGCCCTGTTCTATCATGATTTTCCATCTGTTGTGGATGGTTCGGGTTTTGCACATGTAGCGCTAGAGGGACTGCCATTTGGTCCGTGACAATTTACAGAGTGCCATTGACTTCTGAATTTTACATTTCCATGTGATGTCTCAAATGTGCACTTAAATGTTAAAACTCATCCTAATGGCTAATACACCAAAACTTTAAAACAAAAAAACCACCCTGCTGTAATTTGCATAAGCTATCACTACAGTTCAGGTTGCCAAGAGAGGAGAGAATACAGAGATACTTGACTTTTAAATAAGTTTTCAACAACAGTCTGAAAAACGAAAGCATGGAAATATACTAAAATGTAGTCTTAATAGTTGGGAAAAGTTTCTTTTTGAGATGGACAGTCCTATTGCAAAAATTCAGTATTTCTCAACTCTTTGTTGTTTTATCAATGCCTATTTTGAGCATTCCCTTGATGTCAAAGTAGATAACTGATCAAAAGAGTAGTTGTAGTATGATAAATTAGGATATTGTTTAAGGCTTACCCATAAATTTTCAGATGATTGTAAGCACAGTAGGCTCTGTTATAGCTTGAGAGTGTATCAATACCTGTAGTGTATGTTGTACCTACACACAATGTTCTTTCTTTGTTTTGTAAAAGCTATTCTGGGTACACTGCAACTTCCATGCAAAATGAGTACTGCTTTAGTATATGAAGATGTGTATTCTGATTGTCCCAGTTGTGCAACATGCCCTAAAACAATGTGCTAATCATTAATACTATTTTGCAAGCTAAGATTAAGAGTAATTAAGCATTATTTTATTATCTGTGGGAGTTTGGAAGTTGTGTTTTACCCATGCCCAACACCTGTACCTTTGTCTAACTACACTTCGGTTTTCATCTTTATTTGGATTTACAACTTATTGCTTTGGGGGTTGGGAAGCGCATGCCATTTCAGTTTGTGAATATTTTGTGTCTGTGCCTCTTCTGCTAGTGTTAAAGAGGATAACACAGATAACGAGCCGGAGAAGAGAGATGAAAAAGGCACTTCAGAGAGAGAGAATAATGAATTGGAAGCAGTAAGTATTTAGAAGTGATTGGTTTATTTGTTCATTGTCTGTTTAAAGATTTACAAGGTTATAGAAAGGAAATTAGGAATGGGTCAGGTGAATACTGTGGCTTCACAATGATAGTCACAAGTGATTGGGGATGGAAAAGTGTGGGTGTCGTGGTTTAGCCCCAGTCGGCAACTAAGCACCACACAGCCGCTCGCTCACCCTCCCCGCCCCTGGTGGGATGGGGGAGAGAATCGGAAGGGCAAGAGTAAGAAAACCCACAGGTTGAGATAAGAACAGTTTAATAATTGAAATAAAATAATAATAGTAATAATAATAATAATGACAATAATAATTGTAATGAAAAGGAGAACGAGAGAGACAAACAAAACCCAGGGAAAAGAAAACAAGCGATGCAACCGCTCACCACCCGCCGACCGACACCCAGCCAGTCCCTGAGCAGCGATCGCTGCCCCCCGGCTAACTCCCCTCGGTTTATATACTGAGCATGACGTCATATGGTATGGAATAGCCCTTTGGTCAATTTGGATCAACTATCTTGGGCTGTGCCCCCTCCCAACTTCTTGTGCACCTGGCAGAGCATGGGAAGCTGAAAAAGAAAGTCCTTGACTGGTGTAAGCACTACTTAGCAACAACTAAAACATCATTGTGTTATCAGCATTCTTCTCATACTAAATCCAAAACACAGCACTGTGCCAGCTACTAGGAAGAAAAGTAACTCTAACCCAGCCAAAACCAGGACAGTGGGTGTGCTTCAACATCTTTCTATTTTGTACATTTTGTAGGAGGAAATTCAGGAAGTAAGTGATCATGAGGATGAAGAAGAGGAAGATGATGAGGATGAAGATGACATGGAAGTTGTCGAAAGCTCAGATGAATCGGATTCTGACTCTGATGAAAAAGGTGATGTCAGTGCAACATTTTGTAGCATTTTGCAAATACTATCTGTCATTCCTTGGTTGTTTTTGGTAGGCAAGATAGTGTGCTGTCAACCCACTGTCCATAACTCTCTGAATTCTTTTTTGGTTATGGTGCTAAAACATTGTAATATACGTCTGATCAAGTGTCCCCGTACTGGCTTTAAAATTGAGCAGAGGCCATCAGGTGTTTGACAACACATTTATTCCTTAGTTAGAATATCCAAAGTGTAAGGTTTAAGTACTGGGTTATTTTTACGTCTTGGGACTAATCATCAAGGTGATAGCTCCCATTCAGCTAATTTGGAACTGGGTAGAACTTAATTTTGCAAGGCTGGAAGTCCATCAGCCTTCCTCATTTTCAGAGGCTGTGGCTTTATGTAGAAGCATTAACAGCTGGCTTATGTGTGGCATGCAAATTAGGACTGCTAGAGTCAGAGGCAGCATCACCAGCAATTCTCTCATGTGAATCGGGCCAAATGGGCAAACCAAATCTGTTGGTTCCTTCTTGTTTTAGAGTCACACAAACCATTAGCAGGAGTTGCAGAACCTGAAAAAAAAAAATCCTCAACTGACATCTTGGCTCTGGAGCACATAATCTTAAGCCAAAAAAAGGACCTAATTGACTAAAGAAACTAATTAAGCTTTTATAAACTTAGCATGTGTGTTAGTCCTTTTTCCTTACATTTTCCTCCTACTTTTGTCATTCCCTTCACCATTTGACTTCCATGATTAAGGTGGCTCCTCTCTTCTCAGAATTTTGGCTGTTTCTAAGAGCTAGAGAAGGGAAAGTCTCCTGATGGAGTCTGCCTGCAGTCAAATTTTCCTTTTACAATCTGCTGGTTTATGAATGACAGTTACTCTCCAGCCCTGAGAAGTGACTGAAGTCTCACAGCCTGTGCAACTTTTGTATGGGGAAGGAGAGATTGCTGATGTTGAGATTTAAATGTGAGGAATTACAACATATGGGCAACTGTGATGCAGTGAAAGATATCTTTCCCTACCTCTTTCCCAGTTCTAGGATGGGGAGAGTGTTTAAGGAGGAGACTTCATCACGAATTGCAATTCATGATGAATAGTTTCGCTTGCTGCATGGTGCTTTGTGTAGAATTCTCCTATGCACAATTTACATGTCAGGAAATGACCCTAACATTGCAGGGGTTATCTATAGGTATGTGATCGTTACTGTTACTTTAACAGAAGTCGTAATTTTTAATCTCAAATCTTTTTATTTTAGAAAATTATCAAGCTGACTTGGCAAATATCACGTGTGAAATAGCCATTAAGCAGAAACTGATCGATGAGCTAGAGAACAGCCAGCGAAGGTTGCAAACACTGAAAAAACAGTATGAAGAGAAACTAATGATGCTACAACATAAGATTCGAGACACTCAGCTTGAAAGAGATCAGGTTCTTCAAAACCTGGGTAAGAAGTACAAAATCACTTAAATCTAGATGTCGTGTAAGGTATTCAAATTGAATTGTTTGCTACTTCCTTCACTTCGTTTTCCAAATGTGATAAGAAATTGCAGAAAACAGAAATAGGTTTGTACCCATAATGCCACTGAATCATACTTTACTCATTCTAGTTTCCACCAGAATTGAGTTTGTTTTTTTTTTTTTAAAGATACTGCTACTAACAGGTATTTGATTTGGTTGAATAAGCATTTTCAATTTTCTAGGAGCTCTCATTTTAATGTAGTCCTCAAGATAGTTCCTGAATTAAAAGTTCTTTCCTCCCTCCCCCCTTTCTTTTGATTTGCATAAAAATAAGAACTAGGATCAGTGGCCTTGCAGAGATGTTTTACTGACCAAACTTTTTTGAATATGTAATCTTATTGAGATGAAAAACTAACTCTGGCTCAGGAAGTCCTAAGCCACAAATAGTTGAACTTTGGGAGAGTACTGGGGGAAGTGTTTTGTTTTTTTGTTTTTGTTTTTTTTTTTTTTTCTTTTTAAAAAATATTCTATATATGCTTTATAGCTATATGCTTTACAGTTATATTCTTTGTGTGCTTTTGCTGTTCCCTTATTCTTCCTTAGACCTTCCCTTTTGATCAGTGCCAGAAAATGGGTACTAGACTTGGTGGCTCTTGGGACTGTTGTTATGATCTTGTGCACATACGTGTGAACAAGCATGTGTGTATCTTTGTCTTCAGGTACTCAGATATTTGTTGTCTAGTGCAAAGAAATCAGAAGGAATGTGTTAATACTTGGGTTCTTACCAAGAAGACATACAAGTGGAAAGTTTGAAGCAGTGCAGGTGACAGGAGCTAGAGACAAATTAAATTTTTCAAAGGTATTGCAGATAATCCTAAAAGCAGAGGAAGCAGTCATCTGCTGTGGCTGGTAAAGTGAAAATATCCTGAACAAAAGCAGAATAAGAACTCACTTTTGCTCTAGGTTCTGTAGAGACCTATTCAGAAGAAAAGGCAAAAAAAATCAAGTCAGAATATGAAAAGAAACTCCAAGCCATGAATAAAGAACTGCAGAGACTTCAAACAGCGCAAAAGGAACATGCACGATTGCTTAAAAATCAGTCTCAATACGAAAAGCAACTGAAGAAATTGCAGCAGGAGGTGACAGAGATGAAGAAAACCAAGGTATATTTCAGTATATTGAAGTGTTGTACAACAAGCGTTTACTGAAAAATGGGTTGAAATCTCCTGTGCATTTACCTACCAGATAACTCTGTTCTTGCTGTCAACTGCTCAAAAGTCTGAAAACAGAAAAGATATGAAGACTAGGGTATTCCAGGGGGAGAGGAGTGGCTTTTAGGTTTAATGAACAGAAATTACAGTATCAAACATAGAGAAGCTTGCACTGCTTATTAGCTGTAATTCAACACTTAGTGAAGAAGACACATTAGATGGAGGAGGTAGATGGCTAAAAGCATGTAATATACTGGAAGATGGCAATTTGAAGAAACTCTATATGAGTGGGGGCAGGGAACAGCACTTCAGTGTACCCAGCTGTTTCTAAGTGATGGCCTCTTTACAGGTTCGCCTGATGAAACAAATGAAAGAAGAGCAGGAGAAAGCTAGAATGACTGAGTCTAGAAGAAACAGAGAAATTGCACAGCTTAAAAAGGAGCAACGCAAACGAGAGGTGATTTGACAGATAAAGAACTTTCATTTGGAATAAGCATCTGTCATAATGATGTACATCCACTTGCAGGCACACCACGTGTATACGTATTCACTGAGACCGGCATGTACCTGTGTATTTTCACCAGTCAAAATGCACATAGTTTGGTTTGACTTCTATAATAACTTAGTTCCTGCCTTCAGGTGATAAGTGCAACAGAAAATAGAAGACTATTGAATATGTATTTCAGTATTATTTTCTTAGTTAATTTTTGGAAAACTGTTGCTACCACCTTACTTGCATGCAAGCATTCTTTTTGATAGAGAATTGATATAGTGAAACATTTTCATTCTGCCCTAGAAGGAGCAAGAAACCATTGTGACTTGATCTCTTCACGTCACAACAGTTTTGGAAACTTTTGTATTAGTGTGTAAAAGTTGTCCTTTTTTTTTTTTATACATAATACAGTCCTTGTGGCAGATAATGGAAAAAATATCATGTGCTGCTTGTATTTTTTCACAGCATCAGCTCAAGCTTCTGGAAGCTCAGAAAAGAAATCAAGAAGTTATATTACGTCGCAAAACTGAAGAGGTATTGCGGTAAAACAGTAATGCATCTCTGAAAACAGAATGATATTGTATTACTGTAACTTAGAACGGACTTTTGGGGAGAGGTAATTGTGTCTTTGCACTCTGTTTCAGGTCACAGCCCTTCGTCGGCAAGTAAGGCCTCTGTCTGATAAAGTGGCAGGAAAAGTAAGTCGAAAGCTGAGTCTGCCTGAGCATCCTATACAGGAGCCAAGTTCTAGCTCATCAGTCGAGCATGATGGTTCAAGAACAGCAGCACAGCAGAAGATGAGAATTCCCGTTGCAAGGGTTCAAGCATTATCTGTAACTGCAACAAATGGAACAGGGTAAGGATTAAAACTGTTTAGTGGTCTCTTAAGAGAACTGAAAATTGCATGGACTTTCTGGCAGGTAATCTTGTGATGATACATATTGCAGTAGTTGTTATTTTTCAAACTGCTGTCATGTAATGCTCATGAAACGGGCATTTTACCATTATCAAATGCAGTTTGAGTTTTTGCCTGCGGTGTTCTTAAGTACAAAGAAAAACTTGTTGGAGAACACAATTTAATATATTAGGTTTATTGGTGATTTCCATAGTAGTTTGAAGCAGATGTCCTTGTCAAATAGGGAACAACTCTTAGGTGGCATTCAATTTCAATGGTGCATAATACAAGATGCCAGTGTAGTAGTAAAGTGCAGTAGAGTTCAGGGCTGGGTGCAGGTAGCTGGCCTGGTGCAATAAAAAACTGCAAGAAATTCTGCAAGAAATTTTTAAGTTTTCCGTGAAAAATATTCTGGCCGGATCATTGCCACAATCAAATGTGTAATTGGACTACTTTAGACTTAGCTGTGTGTTTCTCTTGAATTTATCACAGAAAGAAATATCAGCGGAAAGTAGTGACAAGCAGAGTTTACTCCTCAAAGGCAGCCAGGATGAAGTGGCAGTTACTTGAACGCAGAGTGACCGATATCATTATGCAGAGGATGACCATTTCCAATATGGAGGCAGATATGAACAGGTTACTTACGGTGGGTGATCTACTAAACACTGTTGACTGTGTTGTCATATTAAATAAAGAGAGAGCAGTGCATTTACGTTTGCTGTAAATTAATTGCTGTGATGGTGGCATAGGCAAAGTTATTGGAATCCATTGCAGTCAATGAAGAAGCTCTAAACAACTCCAATAAGCATTTGGACCATGGGGTTGCTGTGCTTAGTAAGAAATAAAAAGCACATTAATGGAATCATATGCAAATATAGTAATATATTCACCTGTATAACTACTTCCTGTAGAAATCATGATATTTTAGTTAAATTATAACAAGGAAAACAAAACAAAACAAAACGGCGCTTAAATGCCCTAAGTGTTTACTAATTCCTTTTTATGTAATATTATGTCTTTCGGGAAAATAGCAACGTGAAGAACTTACAAAAAGAAGAGAAAAGCTTTCAAAGAAAAGGGAGAAGCTCATCAAGGATGGGGGTGGCAGTGAAGCAGATAGAAATGTCCAAAACATAAATGAAGAGATGGAGTCACTAACTGCGAATATAGACTACATTAATGACAGCATTTCTGACTGCCAAGCAAACATTATGCAAATGGAAGAAGCAAAGGTAGGTCAAATGTTAATGCAAAAATGGTAAAATGGAGAAAAGAAAAAACAACTGTGTTAACCTTGAAAATGTTCTCATTTAGTAATGAATTTTGTTTTGGCTGTATAATTATTGAATCAGGAAGTGAAAAATGGTGAAAACTTGGGTGAAGTCTGAAATGAAGAGTGTTTATACAACTGAACTTTCAGATCTGAGTTTTAGTGTCAATAGCATAATGCAAGTTAAGATTGCAAACCATTTAAATGTCAAAGCTGATGCTTTGTATTCTGCTGGCATTAAATTAATATTCTTGGGACTGAAGGCTAACAGCTTGTATCATCTTACTGCAGCTGTTGATACGCTTCCGCTCCCTTGTATTGTTTTTGTATACCTTAAATTTATTTAAGTATTTTTGTATGTAAGATTTATATATTTTATTTATATTGCATTTTAGTATATTTTCAATTATGGAACAGTGGCTTTCTATAACTAAAGAGCCTTTTCAGGCCAAGTTGCTTGTTTAGGGTTGACTTCTCAAATAGTAATTTAGTAAAGGGAAATTGTCTATTATGATTGATGTAGAATTTTGAATATTACCAAAAGCAGTGAAATCCAAATGTGAAAACTCTTATAACGCCCATCATACCTTACATGATCTAGCAGGAAGAATCCACCACATAAAATCTCCTAGGTCTCTTGGTACATGGTAGCATGAAATCTGAACTGTAATGCTTACTAGTATTTTTATATGGCAGTACTTGAGTTCTTCCTCTCCCACCTTGAGCTAATCTGTGCTTTAATACGTGTTACATTGCCAGTAGCTCATACTGTTTTACTCACATCAGGGTTTCTTGAATTTTGGACAGCATGATGCAAGGTTACAGGACTTTACCAGTAAAGAAGTAGTGAGCACAAAAGGCTTAATAACTCTTAAGGGTACCAGAGTGCTTAATACTGACTGAGAATAATGGGAAGAAAAATGAGGAAAAGACTAGGGGGAGAAGTCTTCAAATGCATGAAGGCTGCAGAGAGTGAAGAAATGCACTCATTTCTGCATCCACTGTGAATAGCTCAGCTTGTAGAAAAAGGGGTCCGAGTTGGAGGTTGAGAACAGCTTTCTAATAGGAAAGGAACTGAAGCACTGGAAGAGACTAGGAAGGCTGCAGAATCTGTACTGTGGGGTGTTTTGGGGATAGTTTGGAAAAAAAATCTGTGAGACATGGTTTAGAGATACCAAGGGGATGAACTGGGTGATATTGCGGCATCTTCAGTATTTCTATTTTCTATGATTACTGTAATGAATTAAAAAAAAAAATTTTTTTAAATGCATTTTTCACCATCTGACTGTTTTTGTTGTTGCACATGTAGGAAGAAGGAGAGACCTTGGATGTAACAGCAGTGATTAATGCTTGCACTTTGACAGAAGCTCGATATTTGCTTGATCACTTCCTCACGATGGGTATCAATAAGGTAATGCATTAAGCGAAATATAT
Organism: Balaeniceps rex; assembly: GCA_013401315.1. Lineage (NCBI taxonomy): Eukaryota > Metazoa > Chordata > Aves > Pelecaniformes > Balaenicipitidae > Balaeniceps > Balaeniceps rex. Next base: position 107,510 of record VYZW01062281.1, read on the forward strand.
GTGTGCCAGGCCTATGCCATGTACCAGGAGCAGAGCTGTGCTGACATAAAGACTAACTAATATGAATTTATACCTGTGAAACGTAAGCCAGACAAAACAAAGTTGGTCAATGCTGAGTCATGCTGGTTCTCAGTGTGAAGGCCCTTGTGATCCATTGTTCCCTTCAATCTGTTGCCTGTTTTTCAACCCCCAGTAGATACTACTTCACTAATTACCTCATGTTGTTCTCATAAGAGCACTAGCTTTTTGTAATCAAATAAATAATCTCCTTCTATGTTTTTCAACAAGCTCCTAAAGAATGCTCAGGATCTTTTTTTTAAAGACTGGCTCAGCCACTTCCTTAAAAATATGAGCCTTTAAAATAAATTGATGTGTGGCATACTTCAGTCAGACTTCTACTTTTGAGTAGAGCTTTTTCTGAAAGCCTTGGGGAGTAGTAATATTTTCAAAATGAGTATTTGGCAGTTTATAACCCTGTGCACACATGCATCATATGCTTTTGCTGCTGCTTTCCTTTCTGTTTGTAGGCCATACTCACTGTCATTGAATCAAATGAAAGATTTCAAGGCTATTGAAATGGGCTTTGGGTCAGTTCCACTGACCAATTCTCTGTTCTTTTTTTGCATACTTGATTCATCACTACGCAGGTAATAAAAAAGTTTGGTTTTTTTTAAAAAAAAGAAAAGAAAATTCCCACAGTCACATTGGCTTCTGCAAATTTAAGTCTTGATTCCAGTCATGCTGGCTGTCTCTTCTGTTGTTTGTTTCCAGATGCAAAATGTGTCTATTGATATACTGTTCACAATAAAATCAGAATCTAATATGTAAGTCTGTAGTACTACACTTCTTTCTCAAGTTCTAGCACTCAAAGTCCTTTGTTATCCTACAAATGTTTGAGAAGATGTGTTGTACCTTCATTTTTCCTTACTGTTTCTTCTATTTGGAAACCATTCTCTCTAAATTTCCTTGGCTACATTTTCTACAACTAAAAAATTCCCACTAATCCATGGGTCTAGGGAAGTTCCCTTAGAATGGATTCTGTCTTAAGTTAGGCCGTGAGATCTTTCAGCAGAAGCTAAAAGTTCACTGAGTGATTCTGTAGGACAGATTACTGTTCTGGGGTTGGTGGGGGTTTTGTTTGGTGATTTTTTTTTTTTTTTTTTTCTTCTTTTCTGTTTTTTGTTATAGGTAATAATAAAAATTACTTATTTGTGAAAAATGGAGGTGTTGATTTTTCAGATGCTTGCTACTCTTAAATAAATGCAAAAAATCTGTGAATTGTACTCAGGAGTCACGTCCAACTTAGCCACTAAATGCATATTTGCAAGGCAGAGTCTGAGGAACACAAGATAAATGAATGCTTAATGAGTCCTTTTAAAATAAATAAATAAAAAAACCCAAACAAAACAAAGCAACCTTTAGTTGACACCTGATCTTTAGGATGTGAGAGGAAGGTTACAATGTACATGTTGTTTGTGTTTGTAGTTTTTAAAAAGTTTTGGCAATTCTCATTTTGTAACAAAAGAGTTGTGATAAAGCATTTGTCACCTCTGTCTGTTTGTCTGTCTCCTAGGGTCTCCAAGCAGCTCAGAAAGAAGCTCAGATTAAAGTTCTTGAGGGACGCCTTAAGCAGACAGAAATTACTAGTGCTACTCAAAACCAACTGCTGTTTCATATGCTAAAAGAAAAAGCTGAGTTAAATCCCGAACTTGATGCTTTGCTGGGTCATGCTTTGCAAGGTAATTTTGTCATCTTATATTCTGAATTATCAGCTGCATGTCATGTTTGCCTTTCATGCATGCTGTACTGGGCATTCTAGGCTATTTCTTTTCTGAATAGATGCTGTATTTTAACATCTTATACTTAAACTCTATTTCACAATTGATATGCATGTATGTCATTTTTAAGTATACCCCCTTGGCAGTGAAATGTAGGAAATAATTTTTTTTTTTTTTTTTATTGAGACTTTTTAAATTCAAATAATCTGCTTGTTATTTTTGCAAAAGACTGTGCATTTACAATTTGATACGATTTTAACTTCTGAATGTGAAATTCTAAATATGCAATCCTGTTCAATCATCATATGCTAGTGATTTTGAAAGTGGCACCATATGTCTGTTACGGCATCTATTCTACTTCTCATGAGATGACATTAAGAAAAATTTAGAATACATTTGGGTACTTTTGTTTTATTTCTTTTTATAAATGGATATGTTTTGATTGGAGTGTTGCTTTTGTTTCCTTGTTGCTGGTATTTACACAGACCTAGATAGCATACCGTTGGGTAAGTATGTTTAGCTTTCTGTGTACTGTACAGCTGCATGAGTTACTAATTCATTCATGTTCACTAACTGGTGCATCTTAGAATTTGTGAGTTTGTGAAGTTTGCATGAACTATTCTGTAAATGTACTCATTATCATGAGCTTACAGAGCGTTTCTTCCTTTCTGAAACCACCCATAGCCCTCATGTTAGTTAGATTTGTCAGATAAGAAGTGAACACAGTAAGCAGAGCTGTATTTCAAACTTATGACTTGCTGCTTATGAACCTGTAGTATGTTCAGACTACATAAAGCTATATTATGATATACTACTGCTGTAGTTGTGACAAATTCTGCTTATCTTTTTAGGTCTGGAAAAAAGTAATTCTCAACGTGCAGGTCATTTTTAACCTTTTACAGATAGCTTATTTTGTAATGTAAATATTTTACAGAATGCAGATTATATCTCAGTTTTTCAATTGGGTTTAGTTACTGACTTCACTGATTTTGGGGAGATGAGTCTGTTGTTGTTGTTGCTTTTAAATGATTCCCAAATAAATTACACTTTTCTCCCCTCCCTTGCTCCTATCCACAAAATCAGCTATGTTTGAAACTCGAAAAAAACATTCCTGGTGTCAGTAACAATTCCTTTTGTATTGTCTTGTATTACTTCTAATCCCATTATGCTGTCCTGTGCTACTTTGCATAGGCATCTGAAACATTTTAAAAGCACAAGACTGTCTGAAAGTACATAGATCATCATCTGGTATAAGCTGGCGAGAACTTTGCCAGCTTCCTGAGAGGTGACACCTGAACATCTGTGTCAGCGCATCTTGCTGCATACGGCCAGTATTTATTCAGGAACCTCAGTTGTTATTAATATCACAGTGTATCTAAAATAGACCCTTAATGTGTGTGCATGTGTGTGTGTTCACTGCTGTTGGAGTGACAGCAATGCTTCTCCAGTCAGGAAGTTAGTATTGCATTTTCTTTAGCTCTGGACAGGCTTTTACTTATTAACAGCATCTGGAGCAGTGAAAAGACACTTGTTAAATGCATTGGAACAGTAGGTCTGTTGTGAAAATTTTTGTAGAGCGTATCTCATTAAAGAAGCTTTTTAACACTTTGCAAGCATGAACTGAAGCTTTTAAAACACCTAAGCCGCTCAGGACTATGCTAACACTTTATAGGAAGGAAACTTCACTGTGGGTGTATCTCGCCTGAATATGCCATACTAACCTCAGTCCACGCTGAAATCCAAACTGTTGATAGTCTGTGCTTTGTAGATCACTAGAGGCTAAACCTTTCGAGCTGCAGGGAGTTCAGGTGCTGTTATAGTGAGGCTTTGAGGCTGGGACTGCCAGCTGGTCAGCAGGGACTCTTGGCAGGGGCTCCCTGGTAACCTGATGCGATTCCCAGAGGTAGAAGTGTGGGTGGCAGCAGATCCTGAGACCAATTTCACCAGGCTGCCTGATGGCTCAGTGGCAGTACCCAGCCAGCCCCATCCCAAGCAGAGGAGTTGCACTTCCAGGGTGCTTGTGAACTGTTCCCTTGATGCCTACTTTCAGCTCTGATATCTTCAAAATTTCTTAGCCATTTGAATGCACTTGGCTTGAAGAAGTTTGGGCATTCCCCAATGTAGTTGTGCACCTACATTCAAGTGTAGACTTAAGAAGTTCAGTCTGCAGAAAAGTATGTTACAGGCTCAGGTTTTGACCCTCAGAATGGGTTTTGAATGCACACCTGCCTTGTGTGTGGATGAACCAGCTCCCATTCGCTATCCCATCTGCTTTTGTGAAGAGTTAACATGACCATGAAGCTGAGTCCTGAAGCATTGCTGGAGTGACTCCTTTCTGAAGAATTGTAGGAGCTGCTTTTCCTTCCCACCTGTAACATCTGGATATTCATGGATGTGACTCACAGCCATGTATCTGCAGATCTTGAGAGGGCTGGTCAAACATCATTTCCTCTGGATGAACCGTGCTGGTGTACTCCATTGTACTGGTACTCTCCAGTTGCCTCTGCATGAGGATGAAGACAAGTCATCAGAAAAGCTCTCCACTGTTCTATAATCATTGGTTTATTAGCAGTCATCTCAGCTGCTCCTTGCAAGCAGTACTTGCCTTTACTAACTTTATTGCTCCTCTCATCTCTTCTTGCTCAGGACTTCTTGCAGAATCTTGCTCTTCTGCCTCTTTTCACTTCTTTTTGTTGATTCTGTGTGCTGATTTCTACCTGGGGGCTTCCTACAGTCTTCCTGTGCTGAATTGCAGACAAACTGAAGAAAAATATCAATACATGTCAGGTCACATGAGTGTGAGCCTACAAATAAAATCCCATCTTTTGTGGTCATCCCACACTTTCTGCTTTGTTACCTGTAAAAGCTGATCACAAGTTCTTTATGAGAAGGGGATGAAGTAACATCACCCTAACATGAATCTTATATTTTAAAAAAAAACATTTATTTTATTGATGCTGCTTTTGTGCCTTGCTAGAAAGAGCAGTACTCTAGATCCCCTCTTCTGCAGAAGACATAGAATAATAACGTCTATAGAAAAGGTTTAATGTGGGCTCAGATCCAGGATGAAACAAAAAAGAAAGTTCAGAGTGCTATTCCTGTGACCCTGCTTTCTTTATAGTATTGTTGCATTTCTGATAATTAAGGTTACATTTTTAAAACTAATACAGCAGTTGAGTACCTCTGAAATGCATTGTTGGTGTTGCTGCTAGATTGAGGTATGGTTTTGACTTTTCAGGAAACGTTTTTAGATGTAGCATACAGAAGAAGGCAGCATTTTCCTTTTCTTCATTCCTTCTCATAATTCAACTGGAAACTATATATCTTTCCTCCCTTTCCCAAAAGCATGAACTTGCACTTAAAACATATACATGGACAAACCTATTTTAATATGGGTACCAAATATATTGGTTCTATGCATTACAAATGGTATCTGCTTTATGGCAGAAATTAAGTAAATAAACTTCAAGTGTCTCTAATAATAAAGAAGAGATGTAATGGAATGTCATTAGAAGGTTATTTAATCCTTAAAATTTCATGAGTATGTTCAAAAATAAGGGACTTGCTTGCAGGAATGTATTACCTATGTCCTTAAACTATGCTTAAAATGTATTATTAGAATAATATGCAAGTTAGGGGATTTCATTTCCCAACAGTTTGGAATTGATTGTACATGTGCCTCGGACTGGTAGTCTCAGCTTAATGTTTTGTACCGTTTGCATGCAGACATGTTAATCTGATGTTTGACAGTGTTAGTGTGAAACGCATGCTGGTTTTGTCTTTTGTGGACAGGTTTGTGTACCCATTTTACTTCAGGAGCATTTCTACTGAACAGCTTCATTTTACAATTAACTTCAATACAATTAATCTCTTTTTAGGAAGCAGTTCTGTAGTATTAAATGGTGGCATCATCCTCTTTCGAAAGCTAAATGCTTATATACTAATAAAGTGCTTGTTTCTTGTCAGCCCAAATGGTGCCATTATATATAAGCTGAGGCTGAGCCTCAGCTCACTAGCTAGTTAAAACTACATTTTTTTTTTTTTTCATTAGACCCAGGCTGATTCTTAGAACAAGAAGATTACAAAAAAAAAGGAGGAAGAGACATCCTTACTGTCCATTGATTTAAATCCTGTCTCTTCCATGTCTTGCAGTTAACTTCCTTTGCTTTATCTTCTTTCTTCCAGATTTCCTTCTAGAATTTATTTCTGGTTTTCTGTCATCCCTGTTGCTCTGCTACAATAGATAGAGGACCACATTTGGCACAGTATGCCTAGGTGTATGATTTATTTAGGTTGTATGAAAAAACTTAGTTTAGATACCAGGAAAATTCAATGGGGACTGGCTAGCAAATAGTCAAGATATTTTCAAAATCCCTGCCTTTTGTATGCTGTTCATCTGCATTCAACATTGTCTGAGCTGTTTTGTATAGCACTTAAAATCTGCACGTCCTGTTGTCGATGGACAGACTAACATTATTCTTTTGGAAATTTTCTAGAAAATTTGGAAGAGAGTACTGATGAGGATGCCCCATTGCATAGTCCTGGGACAGAAGGAAGGTGAGCAATCTTTGTTAACAGGTAACTGGATCTGACTCTAGAAAAATTACTGTCATTTCCTCTTTTTGTAACATATCATGTATCCATTAGAAGATACTTCTGACGTTGTTTTCTTACACTTTGCCCCCCATTTCAATAGAAAGAAGAATCAAATAAAAATATGCATTCTGCAAAAATATAACTATTTCCTTTCTAACTGTGGTGCAATTTTTTTTTTAGTTCATTATCTTCAGATCTTTTGAAGCTTTGTGGTGAAGTCAAACCCAAAAGCAAGGTAGGCTGTACAATGATGATAATTCATCTACACGTCTTTTAAATGATTCTGTGATTCTATAATAATTCATACTTTAGTGGCACCTGCTGGAGAATGCTCTTGCTTTGCTCTAGAGACAATAATGAACGAAGACAGGCAGAAGGTGAACTGACGTACTGTTCATGTGATTTGTACGTAATATGCTTTTGTGTGGTGCTCCTCTCTGAGAAGCAATGATAAAAATATACTTTTTCAATATTTTGTGGTTGAATTTTTACATTTTTACAGTTTAGTATTAGATAGGCTGCAGTTTCATGTTAATGCCAGTGGGAACTGTGAACATGCTTATTGTTTGTGATTTTCTTCTCTGGTCATAGAAATGTAAAGGAAGTTAGTAAATTAAATAGAAGTGTGACCTCCAGGCTCTTAATTACAGTTCTCATTGGAGGAATGTATCTAGGCTGGCTGCAGTTTATTATTAATGGCAGTGGGAACTGGAAACGTGCACCCTGATTGCGATTTTGCTTCTGTGCTCACAGGAGTATAAACCAAGTTTGCAAAGTAAATAGAAACTTAGCCTTCACGCTTCTAACTGCAGTTGGCTTTGGAGGAATATATCTAGGTTGGCTGTTGCATTATCGGTAGCCTTCATTGGTGTGTGCAGCTCTTTGGGCAGGTAAACTCAGTGAGTTTGGTCTGAAAATGTTGGCATAAAATAGACATGCCATTTTTGTAATGGCTCTGTTCAAACCGGACCTTTGTCTTCCCCAGTGGCCTTTGTTTCCCTGAGGAATAGATCTTAATTTCACAGCACCATCACACCTAACATGTATGATCAGTTTTTTAAGAATGACTGTGTTGCACAAAGCTTGGCTTCTTTGTGAGGTTTTCTGTTGTTTTCAAATTGTTGAAATGCTGAGCAAATCTTAGTTCATGCTGGCTTAAACTACTTTTGAAGTGACATAAACTAAGTAAGAAACAGAGTTTGTATATCAGAAGAAGCATCGGTGTAAGAAGTCATGCCAATGTAATTGTAGCTATTTAAATTTACACTTTGCTTTATTCCTCTATGCTTTATAACATTTCATTTGGATAAACCTTAGGAGAGTAATATTGTAAACCTGAAGTATTGACAGGCACTTGTAGTTGGTTGAAAGGATATCCTTGGAAACCAGTTGTCAAGTCAGTGTTTCATGCTGTTGGATTTGACTTGCCTCCTCTGAAATCATTGCCAAAGAGTAGATTAGTTTCCAATGGTAGTTGCCAAGGGATTGAGGGGGATGCTAATTATCAGCTAATGATAACCTTAAATGTAGCACTCTTGACACATACTGTGAAATGTTTAAGTTGCAATTTGGTTTTTATTTGTCTCCAGGCCCGCCGGAGGACCACTACCCAGATGGAATTGCTATATGCAGACAGCAGCGATTCAGTCTCTGACATTAGTGCTGCAGACTCTACTTTGGCTGGCCCTCTTGCATCAGTTGCAGAAACCCAAGCAAGTGGGATGGCTGCTGACACAAATGATACTTCTGCTAGGGACAGAGAGTTTATTCCCCCACCATCTGGCTTACCTTCTAAGATAGGCAGCATGTAAGTTTGGCCATGCTGTACTAATTATCCTTCGCTTTTAAAAAATGCATGTTGCCAATTTCTTTTAATCTATTATTTTAACTTTAGAAAGGAGGTTGATATACTTGAAGCTTACTAAATAATACTGACAAAGCTCCTCCTTCTTTTCTACCGTCACCACTCTAGAAAGTATGAATGCACTGTTGTATGCAACGTGTTTCTTACTGAAGATATAAGTTATGTTAATTTGCTTTGTCATAGTAAAATTATTGTAACCTTGTTTCTAAGTAGTTGGAAAAATCCATGTAGTACTTGGGATACTTTGCTATATATTAGTGCTATGGCAAATGCACATTCTAGGGAGCTAGTGAGAATCTGCTTAGAACAGCAGAGACATTAAAAAACAAAACAAAAAAAACCCAAAAAAAACCCAACACCCCAAAACCCAACCCAAAAACTATATAATGTAGTAATAGTATCTGTATATGGTCCTAACTATTAGGTAAAATCTTTCTGTGAGTCATCTTGTGTGGACCATGCTTAAAATGAAGAAGTCTATACAATAATAGAGCATGCAAGTGTAAAGTTGAAAGAAACTTGTTGGATAGTATGAATCCTCAAAAATCCTTTCTATTTGCAGGTTG
>VYZW01062285.1:4415-16485 GCA_013401315.1 Balaeniceps rex
ATAAACATGAATGCAATTTTGCTGAGAGCATTGCTCTCTAGTGTGTGTTACATGAATTAAAAAAGAATATGTGGCTTGGATGTAGGTTTTTGTGCCCGCCTCACCTCCCCGCTGCTTTTGGTGCTATTTGACTTTAATGATTGTCCATTGCATAGGCATATTTTTATATTTTAGGGACTACTTTAAACTATTTTGATCAGCACTTGAATCCTCTTGAGGTAAAAATTCTATATTTTTGTCTTTTTGAACATTTTTCTTCAGGCTATTTGATACACATGCATACAGGTAGGGCTTCTGGTTTTGAAGGTAAATTGGATTTTTAAATTGTACAATTTCTTTGTATTGTTGTGCTTTATTACTAGGGTTTGTTCAGTGAATGAAATGTGTTTTAATGTTGTTTATGTGAAGCAGAAATGTATTTTGGGGTTTTCATAATTTTCAGTACTTAAACACAAAGACCAGCATGTCTGAATTTACCTTAGCCATTGCAGAACATCCGTTTTGGGCATTTGTGTTGATAGACAAAATCTTGTTTTATTGTAGCTGTGTATGTGGCTAAAGCTGAAGAACTTGGCTAATCTTTTCCACTTTTTTAAAAATTAAAAAGTTTTTTAATTCCTCCAGCACAGAAGTATACTGAACTAATTCATTTTAGCCTTAAATAGCTTTCAGCAGCAATGAAATTGCTAAAAATTAAAAATTTAAAAGTTCACGCATTTATGCAGTTAGTAAATATTCTTGTTTCATGATTTAAGATTCTCATAAACAGTTCATGTAGAGAAAAGTGTGTCTTAAGGTGTCTTCAGTAGTAAAATTGGAGAAGGACTGAATGTGAAATATTGAGAGATTTGTGGAATTACGCATTCACTAAGGCTTATTTAAATAAAATATGAACACAGGCAAACTGGATCCTAAATTTTGGGCCAGACAACTGCTTAATTTTAAAATGTTCATCTCAGTGTTTGCTGAGAGGGAGGACACAACATTCAAAATAGGTTCAGGTGGCCTTGTACAACCCTTGAGTATTATAAAGAAGCACAATCTTTCCATCATGTTCAAACAGGCTGCCCAGAGAGGTGGTGGAGTCACCATCCCTGGAGGTGTTCAAAACACATGCAGACGTGGCACTTTGGGACATGGTTTAGTAGGCATGGTGGTGTTGGGTTGACAGTTGGACTAGATGATCTTAGAGGTCTTTTCCAACCTTAATGATTCTATTCTATTCTATCAGATTATTGTTGTATTGAATGGAAGAAATATGTATGCATTGAAAGTATATTAGTGTCTAAATACCCAGCATTTAAACCCTTAAAATAGGTACAGTGGCCGGCATGGAAGCAGCCTAAAATGTCTGTATTCTTTAAGACAGGAAAATAGTTGTCATAATTGTATATGTCTCCTACCACGGCAAGCCTTCATTTTAAAGGGATTGTTGCAGTTTATGCTCACATTTCAAGAAATGGGGCATGACTGAAAAGTCTTTGACCTGTGGAAATCCTACCTGCACGAGGATATTGTTTTACAGCCTATAGAATTTTATTAAAACAAATAAATTTTATTACTGAGAGATTTGTTTGTTTAGAGTTGGCTGTATGTGGCAGATGCAGTTTATCTTACGTGTCTCATGTTTGTTAAGCCCCTTTGCCAACACAAAGTCACAGTGTGACGGACATGACTTCTGAACTCTGGAATGTTTGCAGTGGACTCTTAGACTGCTCCAAGGTCATTCACCTCTGTTATGGACACTAATGAATTTGTACAGCTACTAAGGCTAGACTGGAGCTTGGAATTGCTTTTGTAGGTTTGTTCCCCTCTGTCTGATATACTTATAAGGCTTAAATTTCTATTCTCTAGGAGAGCAAGACATTAACAAAAAGTTATTGTTTTGCATATTGTGATTTTCTTCCACCTTCCATACAGCTCTGAGATCACTGCTGTTTTCAGCAACAAAACCAAATGGGATGAAATAGATTCTGATATAATTGTTTCTGTTTTCCTTATGTATTAGTTGCTCATTTTTTATTGGAGTCTTCATTTGATTTCCACCCCCCTTCCAGTGATAAATGAAGTAGTAAATCTATATATCAAAAAAGGGTAAAGCTAAGAATTTTTGGAATAAAATATCTATATAAATGTCATTGCTTGTTGCATATGATTTTCCAGAAGTATCATCTTGCCTGTGCAGTGTTTCTTCCATCAGTGACAAAGCGTGAAGATGATGTGACAGCTTCGTTGCAGATCTATAGTTGTCTTAGCTTTTAAAAGTAGCTTTGTGGAAAGTATACTTCATGGATGCTTTACCGTCCTTGTCACTTGTCCTGATAAAGGTTAGTTCACAACACCAGATACTGGACAGAACCAATTAAACCAGCCCAAAAGTAGATCATGAACAGCAGTGTTAACTAACTGGATCTTCCTGGACAATAAAATGCTTGACTTCTGCTGTACAGTGCTTTTTAAAATGTGGGCTTCCAATTGTTGTTGCTTAACCTTTCAATTGTACCAGATACTTAAAGTAGTGTATATTTCTGTATTATTCAGGAGCCAGTACAAGCAAACCATGATGTACTATCTGTGAATCTAACGTATTAGGAGTTTAAAGCCTTGTGTTTTTGTAGTTGTATTAGTTTTAAATTCTGCACTGCGATATCAACCAGCCAGTGAAAACAGTACTTAAGAAAAGCTTCAAGCTTATTTTTGCACTGTGAGTCATTGTTAAAAAATGGGTTCATCTTATTTATTTTCTCCTGCAGTGCAGCTTTGCTCAGCAAAGTATAAGAATAATTGAAACTTGGGACCACGTCCCTCAGAAAGTGTTTTCTGTGGAGTTGTTCTCATGTTAAACTTGCTGGTAACTATTTTATAAAAAGGTATAAAAATCTTACCTGTCAGGTGTTTGGTCATTTCAACTGTCAAATGTCTAAGTTCCGTTCTGAGAGAGAGAGAATTATTCCAGTTGTGTTAAATAGATAGCTTTTGGATTAGTTTTTATCAAAACCATATTATCTTTATCTACCCTGCTTGCTAGGAAGTGTGAGGAGGACTTGTCAGTCTCAGAAAAATCTCACTTCTCATGTATTTTCAAATAATCTTAACAATATAAATGAAACCATTGCCACTTCATATACTGGCAGCTTCTGCTACCTTTGCCACTACTCTCTTCTGAACATCAGTTATGCAAAGGGGAAGAAGTCAAACGTCCTCAGTTTCACCGCTTGCATTGTGTTCCAGCTGTCAGGTTTTCCTGTGTGTAACTTGCTGTGCAGTGGCAAGAATGAGCCTGGCCTGGTAGTAGCAGTTCCTGAGTTTTATGGACATTGACATGGGAGGAATTGTTCTTTTGCTTTTTTTTTTAAAAAAAAAAAAAAAATCCTTTCTTTTTCCCGTGCAGTTTTTATAACTCCATTTTCTAGATTGGATTAGATGCGAAATGGTCTTATCTTGGATGAGTCTTCCAGGCGCCTCTTTTAGTTTCTCAAACACATTGCTTTGATGTTCCTGTCATAAAGCAGATTCCAATGAGAGAGGCTGCGTTTAGAAATGAGAAACACTGTAAGATTTTGTAGCATATCTTGTTTTGGCAAAAAATATTGCAGCTTTTGAGCATCTGTAGCATTTAAACCGCAAGTAAATGCAAATTAAATTAGATTATTTTGTTACTACAGTTGTTTCAAGGCATTGTGTTGGACAATGTTGAAAATGGGTATTTTTTGGAAGCATCCTCTATTTCTTACCAGCCTTAAAGGTGGTTGAAATTTTTCCCAATTTTGACATTGTAGTGAATTCAGTGGGATTTGGAGCTATGTCCCGTTGCTTTGAGAATTATCCTAGTCACCATGCTGCTTGATACTCTGGGCGTGGTGTTACCTACCAATACTGCGGCAGCTGTTCCACTTCCTCTAGAAGTTATGGTTGTTACTTGGAGTGGGGTCCCACCTTCCAGGTAAGTATCCACTGCAGGCTGTTGAACCTTTCTCTCTCTTGTTCTTTGCCTCAGCATTCAGTAACTTCCACAGAAAACACTGAGGAATTTAAATCGTTATCCCACATTCAGATCAGCTGTATTTGCTTGAGAACACATGTGAAAATTTTGGTAAGTCTTGCTAGATCTTGGAATTTCCACATTGTGGGCGTGTGCCCTCTCTCTGGGCGTTGAGGAGTACTATGAGGAGGTCACTGCCAGCATCCAGTACGTTTTTTACGTTAGCCTTTTACTTCTTTTCTTTTATGTCAAGTGCTTTAAAAGGAAATGGTTATTATCAAATGGAGTGCATTTTAGTTTGACCCCTTTTTTTTTTCCTTTTCCTAAAAAAACTAAACAAAAAAGAATTGTCCTTATTTTTAAATTGATCCAAACTGTTTACTTTTTACATTTCTGGGGAGCAGATGGAGAACTTGTAATCAATAAAAAGATTAAGTAGAAGTAGCGGTAAATTTTCAGTTGTTGGTCCAGCAGAACAGAGGCTGACTCAGAGATTACCTGACAACGAGGACGTAGGACTGTGCGACTCCACATGCTGCTTTGCACTTCATCACAGCATCTACCATTATGAACTTATTTCCATTTTTTGACAAAATTTGTACAAACAGTTCATTCACATAAGGATTTGTAAAGCTCTCCATTGAATAAAACCCAGAGAGGCATTGAATCCTTGTAGAAGTTTAAGCTGCAGGACTGAATTCTTGATTACATTAGTGCACCTAGCTGAAATTATATTCCAACTTTAGACTTAGCATACATTGTTTTAAAAATATTTTAAATTAAGTTCAGCCCATAATAAGAAGGGGAAGTGTCAGTGCTCAGCAGCATTGGACAATTATGTTCCTTAGTAACTGGATGAGTTGTGTGAAGCAGCATAAACACACCTGGAGAAAACGCATGTATGCTCTAGTATTAGCTTTTCTTTTAGTTATGATTTTCAACACCTTTATTGAATAAGTGTACTTAAAAATGCTCACTTTAGGTTTGAAAATATCTTGATGGAATTCAGTACCTAGATTCCCAGCTAACTCTGATTGTTAGGATTTTCTGTAAAAATAGTTATACAAATTTTTTTTTATGTTGAACATATTCCCTAGAAAGCTGCTGTGCCTTCTTACAGGTTTACTGAACATTTGTTCTCCACTCTGCTTATTTCCTTTTTTAAGGGCTTGGGTCCAGGCCAAAGAGCACAACTATGCTTACGTGGGCCTTGATTCTAAAACACATGCCTAACTAAGCAAGTAAGCAGTGCCATTGAAGTCAATGGGATTACGTGCATATTTGGAGTTAGGTGCAGGCTTAAGTGCTTTGATGAATCAAAGCTTTAATGACTGACTGAGTATTGTAACACAAAAAAGCTTTTCTAAGCACAGATATAGTAATGAAAATGCTTAACTAATGTATCTCACATGGATAGAACCAGAAACACATATTTAGTAAGGAAAAAGTTACACTAGATGGAAAAAAAAAAGGTAATTAATGACACAAAATCCTCAAGGAGTAATGAGCATTGCTGTTGTACTGAAACAGGAAGTCCAGCATATGCTGCATTTTTTAGTGTCTATCAGTGGGAAATAATTCCGGTCACCTAATACAGAGAGTTACGGTCGCAGTAGCTTATCATACCTTGAACAGCATCATTCTAAGAGCTGGCAGTTATTCACATGGGAGTTGGCTCTGTATTTTTACTGGACTACTGCAAACTAGCAATTTCCTTGAGTGACCTTACTTTCTGAATGTATAATTTTCTTTGGCTTTTCAGTGATTCCTAAGCAGTCTGCATTCAGACAAACAAGGCAATACCATGACTGTTTCCCATCAAAAAGAGAATTTATACAAACTAAGAGGCAAATCAGTGTATTTCTGAACTGGAGCCTTCAAGAGACATCTCACAGCAGTCGAGCGATCGGCATGTACTGTGATACTAAGACAAAGTTAGCAAGGCTGCGTTCATTTGAAGAGTTATACCCATGCTTGTGTCTTTTTGGACCAAGGCCTCGCATGACAGTAAACCCACAACTTTCGTAGTTGTGCGAGCTGACCTTTGTCTGTTGACCTTGAAATAGTTTCACATGATTTCTCTAATTCTGCATGTGGCAGAGAAATATCTGACTCTGCTTGGGAGGGGAAGGCCAAAAGCCATAACAAGACAAGAAAAGTTGCTTGATCCCCCCAGCTTGCTGCTGTATCTTCTTTTGGTCTCTAGGAGTTACAGCAGGAGCAGTGACAGTGGCCAGAAGGAGGCTGTGGACAGGTGAGGAAGAAACCCCTTCTATCCACGTTGCTCAAATAACTCCTGAACAAGGAGATGGGAGATTTGTTTCTATTTCCAAATTTTCTCCATTGCCATGGCATGATCAAAATAAATACTGTTCAGATCTCAACTCATGTGAGCATTTTAAATCTTCAGTTTGTACTTTTGTGCATACTGTGAAATCAGATGACCTTTTCTTAATCTTTGAAGAATTGGTTTTTTTGGAGACCCTTTCCTCCCTCTGTCAAGTCCAGTTAGGAAACTGCACGAGCTTTGCAAGCAAAATCAAGGAACTTTGCAGACCCCCAGAAGGTCTTTACTAATCTCATGAGGGCAGCGGGCTCTAGTTGGAGAACATCTGCTTTACACAATATTAGGTATTATTATATAATTGAATGCTTTTCAGATGCAAACTCTGGAGTTTTTTTTCCAGCTGTAGCATAGAGTTGGTTTCAGACTTCAAATAACAGTCACAAAGTTGTTGAAACTAACAAATAATGACCCCAAATGGACTGAATGCTATGATACTGTTTAATTGCTCCCTGCTGCTGTTTCTGACTGAATTTTCCCTTAGGGAATTGTCCTGGTTTCAGCTGAGTTAGAGTTACTTTTCTTCCTAGTAGCTAGCATAGTGCTGTGTTTTGGATTTAGCATGAGAAGAATGCTGATAACACACTGATGGTTTAGTTGTTGCTAAGTAATGCTTAGACTAGTCAAGGACTTTCTTTTTCAGCTTCCCATGCTCTGCCAGGTGCACAAGAAGTTGGGAGGGGGCACAGCCCAAGATAGTTGATCCAAATCGACCAAAGGGCTATTCCATACCATATGACGTCATGCTCAGTATATAAACCGAGGGGAGTTAGCCGGGGGGCAGCGATCGCTGCTCGGGGACTGGCTGGGTGTCGGTTGGCGGGTGGTGAGCGGTTGCATCACTTGTTTTCTTTTCCCTGGGTTTTGTTTGTCTCTCTCGTTCTCCTTTTCATTACAATTATTATTATTATTATTATCATCATTATTATTATTACTATTATTATTTTATTTCAATTATTAAACTGTTCTTATCTCAACCCGTGGGTTTTCTTACTCTTGCCCTTCCGATTCTCTCCCCCATCCCACCGGGGAGGGGGAGGGTGAGTGAGCGGCTGCGTGGTGCTTAGTTGCCGAGTGGGGCTAAACCACGACAGGAATAAATAGGTCAGTGCTAAAGCTTATGAGAACAAAGATGTGTGTTGAGATCGCAAGGTTTCTTTTTTTTTTGAGTGTGCGTATATGTGGGTTTTTGTTTTGTCTTGGGGACTTGAGAAGTTTGGGGAAATGCATAAATTTAAGTTTCAGGATTTAATAGTGAAATGCATTAATTTTATGTACAGCAAAAAATAAAAAATGTGTCTTACAAATTATTGGATTGTGTTTCTTTATATTTGTGGAGTTTTAAAGGTGTAAGTATAACAACATAGGCAGATATTAATCCCTCTACATACTCCCAACAGGACAGTGCCAGAGATTAATCTAAAACAGTGGGCTTTGCAAATGTAACTTAAGTAGCATCAAATTTCAATATAGTGTAGCATCTAGCTTTCAGTGTTCTGGTATAGCTGATAGACCCAATTGCATTTTCCCCAGGTATTTTGTGTCATGTGTTTGTGCTGCAAAACCAGCAAAGCAGATAAAATTGCTAGAAAAATCACTATTTAAGTCTGTAGTTTTTTTGACTTGTGTGAGGATAGAATGTGTATACCACTCTTTTTCATTTTAAGCCTTTCCTGTTACTTGGAGCTTTTTTTGTCTATTTTGGGTTATATTTCTGGTAATATTTTTAGCAGAACATAATTTCACTTTTATAAGGGCAATGTCATCCTGGTTTAATCCACCAGCAATCCAGTTTTATGCTCACTGTAGTTGGTAACTCTGACACCTTTTATTTATTTAATGTCAGTAGGGGTCAAGTTTCATTGTGGGCTTTACTGTCCCACAGTGACAGTTGAATCTCACTAGTCTTAGGAGGTTTTATCTGTAATTTATTTAGATACAGTCACGTTCCTTGAAGATATTACTGTGTTTGCAGCAGTCACATTACAGCCAGATGATAACCCCAAATTATTAGAAAATACACTTCCCCCCCGCCCCCTCCCCGGAGCTTCTGCAATGACAATTCCATATTTGACTTACTTTCTTATTTTTTATTATTTTATTTATCTAGTTTTTAAATAGTGGTAGACCTCTTTTATTTGATCCACCTCTAGCCTGCTGTGGTGTAGAAGCAGTCATCTGTTCCTACTGGATTTCCTTCCTTCCGCAATATCTGAAACAATTTAGAAAGTTGTATACTGTCTCCTGCCATTTATCTGCCCATCATTTTTTCCTGCTGATGCTTTATGCTTCATTGTGCCTCCTTTGTAAGAGAGAATATCTTACTGTTTGTTCTTAGGGTGGGAAGGGAAGGAGTTTGATAGTTTTGGCCCAATAACTGAGTCATTTAATGTCAGTGTTGCTATTTGGTCTTTGTAAATGTATCCTGTCTTAATATTCTGACTTCTGAGTTTTTCAGTAATTCAGATCCAATAATTGCAGCCTTTTCTCTTGGACTGGCATTTTAGGCTTCCTGTTGTATCATTCATAACAATTTTGATGAAAAATCAGAAAGCCTGTGATCAATCTATTTGTTGTAATGACCTTTAGTTCAAAAACACCATTAGTTAAGTGTATCGCAATCAGTCTTACGTAGTGTGGTGGAGCCCACATTATGACATGCCTGACTTCAACGACATTTTGTACAGACATTTTGAAGTGGAAGAAGGGGGAGGACTGGTGTAACAATACTGCAAGAGTGGTAAGCTTTGTAATAAGCCTCTGTGCTTTAAAAACCTCCAGAATTTAGTGGATGGTATAAAAGCCAGAAGTCAGTGATACATGCACATTTGCTGAAATATTTTTCTTATGCTAAGCATAGTATTGAAAGAATTGTTGAAGAGCTTTTGACAAAAATTATTTCTGTACTGTGATTTTGACCCAGTGAGTATTTATATGATAGTTTATATTTGGAGAAATTCTTCCATATTTTAAAAGAATGGACACTATATTTTGAAATCCAAAGTATGTTGGCATCTTGGTAATGGCATGCCGGTATTTGTGGAGTGACACAGAGATGACCTAGTGTACTGAATTTATTTTAAAGCTCTCTTTGCAAATTGTTTTGTCTCTCTAAGCAGTTATTGTTATGAAGCCAGAAAAAAGCTAAGTGGAAAGGTTATACATTGGAAAGCCCTGGATAGGCTGCTGTTGGAAATTTACATAGCAGTTACAGATCCAAACCAACAGCTGCAGAGTTCCTCCAGGAGTGGTGGAGTTCTGCTTCATTCTTGAAGAGCGTAGGCTAGTTATGTGGGGGAATGCTGTCAGAGAAACTGCCATTGGCTACCCTCTTGCACACCAGCGAGAGTTCTGGAGGTTTGTAAAGCATGTTGATTGTTCACTGTGCTCCAGTGGTAGTTTGATGTGTGTGCTCCTCTAAGCAGAGCTTTGAATAAGTCACTGAATTGGCTTCATTGCCTGTTACTTACTACTGTAGCTAGAACTCTAGAAGAGAACCGGATATGCTACGGCTATACATTTTTGATTAAATGCCATTTAAAATATAAAGTAAAATATAAGTAGGCATATGTAGGCATACTTTCATTCTTGTCAGTATATGGAAAAGAGATACCAGCCCATCTGTTTAGATTGCACAGGTATAAATGTCAGGATAATTTTGTATGTTATATGATATGATGTAACTTTACAGTATACCAGCTGAAGTAATGAACACAATGGCTTCTTTTTGGTTTTGTTGTAAGCACATGCAAAACTTGAAATGCCATGTCTACAGCTTGACACATGTATAATTAGAGAAGCTCTAGTGTTTCTTCCCTTCCCCACCTAACTCACCTCCTTTGTGAAATAGTGGATTTTGTCATGGATGGATACTTGCACTTGTTCTGCTGAATTAGACTCAGAAGGCTAAACCTTACCTATTGTGTCTAGCTAACTCATGATTTAATCTAATGACTCTTGCTTTAACATAAATTGTGTGCTTAAATATGTAGTGCAACATACCCATTCATATACCTAAGCAAATCAATAGGTAGTTAAACAATTTATCTGGTATAGCAGACAAAGGTTTTTGTTAATATTTCTGGGTTTGGTTTATTGAGAGAATCTCAGACATACTAAGGAAGCTAACTCAGAACCTACTGGCTAGCCAGATAAAAAACCAACCTTGAGTTTTCCAAAGGATTTCGAATAGGCTACTCCTAGGTCTAACAGCTGCAACTCTGGCAGTGACATGAAAAATAAGAAAAGGTAACTTGAAAAAAATAAGTTACACATGTTAACGAGCTGTTGGTCAGAGAGTAGCAATTGTGGAATGAGATTTACAGAAAGCTGTATGCTAAAGATTAGCTATGTAATGCAAGTGCCCAACCTGGTTCTGTACAAATGTATTTTAATAATGTAAAGGGCACTTTCTTGTAGTTCAGATGGTAATTGCACACCATCTTTGATTTGGAGAAGAAACTTGTTGGTTAGTATGAATTCAGGTAACTTTTTTCCTGAAAGATAATCGATTTACCATTTTTTTTCTCCTCAGTACAATGTCTACAGCAAATCAGGATAATGTTTATAGTACGTGTTTATTGCACTTAAAATAACAGTGCAGAAGGTTTTAATGTAAACTGTCCAGAATTCTCTTCTGAGGCAGCATAGGCCACAAATAATACTATATGTTAAAAATTTTGGTGGTGTGACAATACACCAAGTCTCTTTTTATGATGAGGTCTAACTTTGCTGAAGACTGCAAAGTATAGCAAACTTACTGTTAAGGTTTTTTTTCATCTTTTTTGGTAAGTAATAACTCAGTATATCATTAAATCTTCTCAATAATACTTAGTGGTCTCAGTCATTAAATTTAGCTTTACTCTATTAGGGAAGTTGATGTTATCTTGCTGGTTAGACAAATAGAATTAAATATTAAATATTTAGCATGTTATTCTGCTTTGGGATCATGGAAGATTCTGGTATTACACTTAATTGTACTTTGCATACGCAGACTTACACAAAAAGCTCTGTATTGTTAGCCTCATATATATGAGTTAGAACACATATAGAATAGGACTTTATTCAGATATTTTAGGCCTGTTTCAAGATAATTGTGTCCTGAAAGATTTTCTGAACAGTCATGTGTTTAAAATGAAAAGTGGTTGTAAAATTCATTGCATTGACTACAAATTCTGAAAATTCTGTAAAATAGCACAGATCCAGTTTGAAACACTCTCAGCTTCCTCCAATATGTCCTGAATAAGAAAATAAAATGTGCCTTGTATTTCTGCACCATTTCCTTGTGTTCAAGTGTTAAATATTGGATTAGACCTACATCGTGCTACTAATGTATTTTTATTCTTATTTTGACTGCTAGTTGAATTTTTTTAAGTTTAATTTTATTATTCCATCAATGTAGTTACAGAGGCCATTTGTTCCTTTTGTACCAAGGTCATTTTAGAGCCCATACCTGCCCTCTGCTTGACTCTATAGATGTTTATGACATGAATTAATGGTCTCTTCACACAGGAAGAAATTGTCTGAATTAATAAGCCTGTATTTTTCACAAAAACCTGTATTTTATTAAGAATGGTTACAAACTGTTCAGGCTCACTTTTATACCATAGATATATTTCCCGAATTACAAATAATAAGACTATGTCAAGATTTGCTTCCTGCTCACAGATGACCTGCATTTGCACTTTGGAGGGTACATCTCTGAATCAAGATGGGGTGGGGCAGTTATTTTCCATTAATAATCT